>JAYMTP010001019.1:0-26984 GCA_036897365.1 Geranium brycei | reverse complement strand
AAATGTAATCTCTATGATATCTAATCTATGCTTCAGACTTGTTTTATTGGGGATATCAAATCTCCATCGGGTTTTGAGCATTTTATCTTTATATAGGGATAATAACATGACAGCTTTAAAGTGGATATAGTGATTCTCGCCACCTACCCAATTGAACCGGGATACTATATATTCGTCGAGTTTAGAGAGTTTCACCATCCTTACATGTGGCCTCTACTCCTTTTTTGTTTGCAGTTTTCACATAAATACTTAATTCTGTCATGACATGCGCGTAGAACTATAGCCCGTAAAACTATAGCCTTAATGTTAATGTTTCTAAACCGAATGTTAAAGTGAAAATTTGTTACCTAAAAATAGATTCACACCCAACTTAGGAAACTGGCCTTCAATTTATAAAGTCATACTCGATATATTAGTTTTTTTTTGTAATTAATAAAATCTACAAATTTAGATACGACATTCTCGGATTGTTGTAACATAATTGCCATTTGTGTTTTAATATTCATTTTATGTATAAATCGACGTGTAACTAACTGTACTATTATCGAAGCGATAAGAACAACTATTCAGTCGATAAATGTTTGTGCCAACTAACTCACACATGTCGAATCCAATGCGATTTACGTGAATGTGTTGAAAATCTCGACAAGTTAGTCGTTCTTAGTCATGTTGATAAGTTTCAAAAACCGTTTACTTAGCTTCTCCGCAAGAGTCATGAAAATTGTCTTTGCCATGACATGAGTTTCATGTTTTCCTATATAATAATAATACTCATTCAGTGCACCTTGCATTAATGGAAACGTCTTTAATTAATTACATAAGTATTTATTTTCCTAACTAAATGTACCACACAAAATTGTTGGAAAATTTTGCCTTTGTGCACACAAATATTCAAGTCTAAGTTGTAGGGCAAAATGATGACATGTACCAATACACAACTCTGGAAAAAATCTCTCTTGCTTTTTGGGGATGACATGTAAAATTAACCCAAATGGTAAATTCATTGTGTGCACGTATAAAACTTATCAACACATTACCAAAGGATAAATACAATTAATATTTTATTTTACAAATAATTTTGTATGTTGAAATCAAATTTATTTAAGGTAGATCTCACATGTGTAAATTTCACAAACAATATATTAGGAAGTGAGGCATAACATAATGGCCATATAATTTATTGATTCGTAGCAATATTGTAGAAATCCTCTAGTTGTTTGACAAGTTTTCTTCAATTAATCTTCTGATTAGTTATCGATTAATCCTTTAGATCAATTCATTTTTTAATTAATTATTCTCGATTAATCTTCAATCAGTCCTGAAAAAACTCTTTCCAATTGACTAACGCCTAGCCATTTTTACAATACTGGTTCGTAAGGTATAAGTAAAAATTATAATTTAATATCATATAAAAATTGATATAAGTCCAAAATTATACTATAAAATAATATCTTTATGTATTTTCCCCGCACTTATAGACTGAGCTATCTTGCCACGACAGATTGCACATTAAACAAGACATAAAACAAACACAAACAACATAATAGAATAAAGTCTCTTCCAGATATCACGCTGAAATTCAAACTCTGGACATGATTTCAAATAGCGAATTTGAATAAGACCCTTGACTACTGGGTAAACTCATACGTAACTGATTTATTTTATACTTGCTAGGTTTTACGTGAAATTGTTAATAATTATGTTCGTATATGGTCTTGGGAAAACTTAGCTTTTGGTCCAAATAAGTTGAAACTTAATGGTGAAATCATCCTGATAACCACCTCATCTATCTTATCTTCTACTAACAAAACTAGAAACCAGAGACCTTTATTAAGGAGTGTTGATTAATTTCTTTAATCAGAAAATTACGTCAACAATGATGCGATTGCTCCGACAACCACTAGTTAATATTCTACTTAAGCTAATTATTTTAATTGAGGTATTAGAATAAAGTAAATGAGGTTTCTTTGTGCTTCCTTCACTCACTCTTTTCTAGGCTATACCACGTTTTAATCACTAATTAAACACTAAAAAATTGTCAAACAGTTTGTGTACGTGGCCCTCTAGGACACGTCCATTTATTAATTGTTTTAATTAGTTAGGAATTAGGTGATTACTAATAACTTAATACTTTCAAAGGGCGATTTAATCATTAGTGTTTAGCTAACTTTTTAGTTATTAGAAAAAAGATAAGTCGTTGATTGTTGTAATTAAGTAATTTGAGTTTTACGCACTAAGATACGTGTTACCCATGTAATAGAAATTTAAATCAATTGAGCTTTTAACCAATAACTTAAGCTCGATTCGTTTGTTTTATTACTTTTAAACTAATTATAATTCAGATTAAACATAAAGTTGGACTAGTTTAATTATAATTTCAAGAATCGATAAACTTGTGATAAATATTTATAATGAAATATGAATGGAGTTGAGCCGACCTAAAGACGACTTAATAATTTTTAGTTAAACACATTTTTCATTAATATAAATTTTAACTAATTTTAATAATATACTTATAGTGAAAATTTAACTAATCGAACAAGCTCGAACTTATTTACATAATTTTATTCAATTTTAAGTCAAGCATGAAACTAAACATATTTTCTCGAGTAGAGTCAACCTTTGATAAATTAAGGCTCAATTTCATAGACTATATATATGCATTTATATAACATACATATGAATGAAAATTTAATATAATATTACATGAAAATTCAAATGAACTAAATATTTGAAATATAGAATGAAAGTGCATATTATAATATAGTATGTATATGGCATGACTCAAACTATTTATCCCGTTCATATATATTTGTACACAACAAATTTTAATATCAAAATTAATTAAATCCAATCTAGTCATGTCAACCTGACAACAACTAAATAAACAAAGGAACTACTAGAAAAAAGTAAACTATAACTAAAGCTATTTCAATATTTTTGACTAATCAACAATCTCGAGCCACTCATGAACTAATTGTCTCATTAATTACATATATTAACAAATAACCCAAATAAATAGCGTTGGCTTGGCTAAGCCTAAGCCTAAAGTTAAAGAGAGACCACCTTATTAGACCCACATTGTTTGTTAACTTCGAGGTGGTCTTGTTCCGATCCCAACCCCACAATCAAAAACTTCACTAATCACATTTTATTTAATTTAAACAATCTTATTTATTTCCCAAATTACCCAATAAGGAAAGGCAAAAACCAAACCCACCTCTTCACAAATCACCGATCGGGTCAAGATCAAATCACAGCCGTTGAAAAAGAACCCTCCCCACACGTGCTTCGCTATCCACAGCACCACCTTATCCAATCCCCCTTTTTCGGTTATTCCCATTTTGCCCCTCGACGAGTCAAGCCCATTACAATATTACATTAATTAGCTATGATGGCATTTTCGTTATTACCTCGAAAGGGAAAGGATATGAGATGAGCAATAGAAGGGTAGTCCCTTTCGAGCTCCCCTTATAAATACGCTTGTTCGGTTTTTCTGAGACAAAACATCATCGTCGTTGGCTCTCAAACAACGTTGATTAATTAACACGGTGGCGATGACGCAATCTCAGGCCGATCACATGTCTCTCATTTCCCACCTCTACCCCGACGTCTACGCGCCAATGGCGCCGCAAACAGGTAATAAGTTTAACAATACTGTCAGTATCAGCGTTAGCGTCTCACGTCGAAAAGATGTGACTACAGTTATTTATTTTTTTACTATAAATATTTTTGAAATTTTTGCTTATGGGCTTTTGATAATTATTTTTAGGGGAGGGGAAGCGGAGGAGGAGGAGGAAGAAGGGGAAAGCCGAGGGCGAGGGGGGGTGGAGGAAGAGGAAGCTGAGTGAAGAGCAAGTGAACATGTTGGAGCTTAGCTTTGGGGATGAGCACAAGCTGGAGTCGGAGAGGAAGGACAGGCTGGCGGCGGAGCTGGGGCTGGACCCGCGCCAGGTGGCGGTCTGGTTCCAGAACCGCCGCGCCAGGTGGAAGAACAAGAGGCTCGAGGAGGAGTACTCCAAGCTCAAGTCGCTTTACGACCACGCCGTGGTCGATAAGTGCCAGGTCGAATCTGAGGTACGTTTAAAATCCGGTTAAATATATCGAGTCAAACTCTAGTTAAAAAAATACACTTCAGTGTCACTCGGTATAATATATCAAGTTAAATAGAATAACTACAAAATTGATGGATACAAAATTTATGTTAGTTTCCTTCATTTTCTCACTTTTCAAATGAAATGGAAACCTAAAGTTAACATTATATGAACTATATAAAATCTCGCTAAATACGACAAATTAGATAGAATAATTAGAAAGTAACAGATACATATACTTTTTTTGTTTCTTCCAATTTCTCACCAGCCAAATGAAAGTCAGGAGAAGCTTGAAGAAGTGACATTCTATAAACTATATAAACTTGGTTAAATATATTGAATCAGACAGAAAAATTGAAAAACGATAAATACATAAATTTTTTATTTTCTTATTAGTTGTGTGAAAGTGGTTGAAAATCTGACATTTTATCAACCATATAAAACCTAGTTCTATTGATTATAACTAAAAACGATGATAGCTACTTATTTTCTTTAAGTTTCCTCTACTTTCTCGCTAAGCAAACAAAAAGTCATTTAAAAGTTTGTAAACCTTTCCATGCTGCCACCTCATCAGACAAGCATGTCCGGTTCCGACCCACGAGGGGACTGTTCAATGTAGTTTAAGGTGGCCCATGTTGGGCCTGTCTTTAAACAAAGCCCACAATGTTGGGATTGGAACGCCACGTGGCACGTCCACATCTCCCACAAGTGCGAACCATGATTAACCTCAAAATACGGCTAATTAGTAATTAGTAATCTCAAAAACGTAATTAAATGAGAATAATAACTTTTTGTATTAGCTATAGTGAATTGTAAAACGCAATAAATGAAGTACAGTAATATGTATTTATCTTTTAATATGATGTTAATCGAGTTTATTGTTTTTTTCAGGTGTTGAAGCTCAAGGAGCAGTTGTCGGAGGCAGAGAAGGAAATTCAGAGGTTGTCGGTGTCGGACCGTGCCCGAAACAGCCCGAGCTCGTCGTACTCGGTCGACGTGACCAGCGCTGACCAGCCACAATTTTTTGTTGACCAGTTTGGAGGGTTTGATGATGATGTGTGGTACATGCCGGTTGAGAACTATGGTTATGGCCACTTATGGGGCTGATCAGTGGATTAATCTCTATGAATAGCTTAATTAATCAGCTAGTAGCTATTATATATTATTATATTAAATGATTTCACATAATCTTAGTAATTTGTAGATATATGGTGGGTGTAATGTTATTGGGGAAAATCTAATGTGAATATGGAATTTGTAGTGTGTTAATTTGACTTCATTATGGAAAGTACATTTTCATGCACTTTTGGAAATTTGGTTGTGTTGCTTATTTTATTAATTTTTTACTTTAACTTAACTATCCATGCAAATGCCCAAAGCCCAACTCAAATCCTCCAAACTCTATCCTTTAAACGAACTCTGCAAGACTCGAACCCTGACATAACGGACAACATGAGTGCCTCTAGCCAATAAATTAACTAAATGTTATATAATATTTGTACACATATAAAAGAAAATTTGGATGTAGGTGAAAGCCATTCGACCATATTGTTGGGAAATATTCCCTAAGTTCTAAAATTTGACAATGTTATTCAATGCACTGAATTATCATCGGTTCTTGTACTTTATAAAATAACATTTTTATCATTTAAATACAATTAAATTTTTTGTATTTGAAAATATCACATGTCTGATTGAACACGTAGACTATTTTAAAAATGTCGAACTTATCGACCGAGCACTCTAATAGTTGACCGAGGTTGCCCATTATGTCAAACATCACAAATGTAATAATTTCAAAAAAGTGTAGATGATATGTGTTGTGGAGCATAATGTGACGAAATTATAGGACAAAATGGATTAGATGATTGCCATTTTGAGCACAATAAATGAAGATAAAACAACTTGTTTAAGGAAACACATGAGTGTACACCTTATTTATAATGTTCTTTTGTTTGTCAGAAAATACCTTATCCCTTAACTTAATGGCTCCCGAAAATTTATCATGTTATTGTCAGTGTGTTGGGACTTGGGCATACTCAACCAACGACTATAATTATGTTTTAGAAAAAAGGACAGAAAATAAAATAAAATAAAAATTGAAGCGCATTTTTTTTCATGTTTCTTAAAAAGGGAATGTATATCTAGCTCATTTTTTATTTACGATACCAGTGTTATGGATATATTTAATACTAGCTGATATACCGGCGATATATCGGTTTCGCCAAGCTTTCCGTGATAAAACGACTGATAGAGGTGAAAATACCGGTCAAACCATCCAAATGTAAATTAATGCCGGTCAAATTTGGTCCAAATCAATTTATTTTGGTCTATTACTGTTTATATTAATTAATTATGATTTAATTCGGTCTACTTTAGTTTAAACAAATTATTTTTGGTCTAATACGGTCCAAATCAATTTTGTGTTGCAAATCACAATTGATAGTACGAGTATCTAACTTGATAACTATTTTATATTGTGTTGTGAATTTTGACTCAGTTTGTATAATAGAAAATAGTGATTATTGACAAGTTTGAAATTAAAAATTATTAAATATCATTTATTTTATTACAAAACGTGTTTTGTCGTGATTTTACCGTGATTTTTCCGCGATCTCCCCGAATTTATCAAATCTCCGTTTTTTTAGCTGGCCGATATATCCCTGCACCCGATAACCAGAACCTTGACGGACACTGACGCGTTACTTATCATTATCAATCCCGAGCCCATTGGGCCAGAGGAAATTCGTCTTCCAGTTAAATTGAAACGAATGGGCCGAGGCCCAATAAAAGGAGGAACCGCAGGAAAAGGAACTGCAGGCGCGTGAAGTGATGGGGCATAGGGGACAAGAACAGCAGGTCTCCACTCGGACAATTAAATAAGGTTATCCTCTTAGGTGTCACATGTTGTCAACGTTGCCGACCACTCCTGAGTTGACAGCTGTCTTCCCCTCCTCGCACGTGTCGTCCACTCAGAACCCTAGCTCTCATCTCTTCCCCTGCGCCGCCGCCCCACCAGATCCCGATCGCCCGAGGCCACGGACGGCTAGGAGTGAAGGGCACGATCTGGACCGTTCGGATTGGGGGATTCTCAGCCGTTGATTAAACCTCCACCTATTTTTGTTTTTAATATAATTAAACCTCTCGTTGCCTCCTTCCTCCTCCGGATCCACCTGGACCTCCACATCACTCCCTCTCTAACGCCATGAAAGCAGGTCTCTCTCTCTCTCTCTCTCACACACACACACACACACACACTCTGTTTTTATATACTTATAAACACCAGAGGGTATTGGTGTTTTGTTTTGTTTTGATTAGATTTGTATGGGGATTGATGAAGTTTGGGCTCGATTTGGAGAATTGGGTTTCGATGGTTCTCACAAATCTTGTGGTTTTGTGTGTTGTGAAGCTCAATTTCACTATGATTTGTATTTGAGGTTTATTTGATGATACTGTGCTTGCTTGCTTGTTTGTTCCTAATTTAGCTTGGTGGGTTTTTGGTGGGGATTGATCTTCTGTTCAATTGCATTGGTGATGGTTTGGATTTTTTTTGGCCTTGTTTTTGTGGGTTTTGGCCTCTGGATCGATCTGGGGTAGATTCAAATTTAGTTTTTGAGTACTACACTAGGTGGGATTGTGAACTGTTGAGCCGTGGAGGATAAAAATAGAACCTTACTGTTTTGGGTGTTTTTGTATGTCATCAGCAATTGGGCGTGCCATGTATGCTGACTTGGGAATTTTAATGCTCTTTTATTTAATGTTTACCTAGTTGAAGAGCTAGGGGAGCAATTGGTAGCTACCCTAGTGGTGGGCGCTTGGGGAGTTGTATGTGTGTGTGTAGTTTAGGATGAATCTAGAGGTTTGTTGGTTCTCAAGTTTAACTTGGGATTTCTGATGGGATGGGGATGCAAAGAGAAGGGTACTATCCAATTTTTGTTCTGTTATTTCTCTTCAAGGGATAAGTTAATTGGGTGAGGTTTTGATGACAGTAATTGAGGTGGTAGTGAGTGTACGAGTTTATGACGGAATGAGGAAGCTAACATATGGTTAATACTAGGAGCCAATGTTCTAAAAAAACGCTAGACGCTAATCGGGCAGAGAGGACATTATGGGGACTAGTCGGGGATTAATCGATAAATAAATCGGATTCAACGATTAATCGGGGATAAATCGAGGATTAATCAGACAAGTCGGGGATTTTTAGAACACTGCCAGGAGCATATTTTCCTTTTGTTTTTTTAGTAGGCTAGCTTGTGGTTTATCTTGTAAACAAATGGATTAAACTTGCCACATAAGGATCTTTGTGGTATAAGTTAAATTTTGTGGATGATACAAACTGGTTTTCTTATAAAGTAAGGTGAGTTTAAAAAGCAAGTTCCAGTAACACGGGAAAAATTATAGCACTAAAGAGATCAAAGGCCCCATGGTTACTTGAATTGGAATGTTGGTTTTTGCATTCAAATGGAGAATCGGGATGATTAATTATAGTTTATGCTTAATGATGCTCGGGGTAGTCAGAATGCTGCATTTGAGTCCAGTGATTAGTGACTCTTCAAAGCTCAAGAAATTTGACGGCCCTTAATTTCACGAAGAAAGGTCTTATGTGTCCACTACATAGTTGAGATTTCAGGTCACGACACGAGAGCTGTGAGGTATTTAAGGACATATCCTATTTGCACTGACCAGATCGGATTCCTCAGTTTTCATCTGAGTAAAATTGTTTGGGAGATGCAGAGCTCAGGTGAAGGTTCATGTACCTCACAGAAATGGTACAATTTGGGGAAACGTATCAAATAATGAGACAGCGACCTTATGGTTCACAGTTTGGGAAGATTGTTTTGTATAGTTGGTCCTAGAAAGTTGTTGCTTTCATTTTATTCTCAGTTGATTGGTATTTCTGAGCAACTCACATGACCTGCTGCTAGGAACTCGATGATTTTCATCTTCCAGAAATCTTCTGTTGTCACTTATAAATGTGTAAGCCATCATGACTATTGCCATGTAATCGTAGAAAGCAAGCAAGCAAAACAAGTACTGTGGTATCTCAATCATTCTAGTGTATACTTTGACCCATACCACACAAGTGGTAAGGTATATGAAAAATCAAATGACGTTTCGTGCTAAAAACTAGTTATTAATATTTGAAAAAAATGCAAAAAGGTGCCCTATTATATGACACTTTTGCGAAAGGGTGTTGTGTTGTTTGCTTTTTTTTGTTGCTGCAAAATATGTGTATTTTTATGAAAATGATGCAATCGCCCCTGCAATTAATAATTGATTTTCACCGTATAGTTAACTTGTTATTCTTAGAACTCAAATGCTTGATTTTTGACATGCTTTGATGTTTGCAGGTTTTTCATAGATAATATTGGATATCTGGTTTTAGGTATTTGAATTGAATTTAAGGGGTGTATACGGTATACATAATTGATCTGAATGGGGACCGGGGAAGAGAGCACGCCTGCTAAGGCTTCCAAGCCACCTTCAACTCAGGTCTCTCTTTCCCTTCACGCCCTTCTTTTCACTTTTCTTGCTCTTTTACTGTTTTTACCTTGTAACCTGCCTCCATTTCATCTACAGGAAATACCGACAACGCCATCATACGCTGATTGGTCCAACCCGATGCAGGTTTGTTTTCAGAATAGATAGGTGTACTGATAGAGACTTTAGGGAAAAGCACATATAACTATCCCCATCTAAACACCTTTTCCACTTAGCTACACTTAACTAAGGTTTGGATCATTCAGCTACACCCAACCCAACTCTTTTTTTGGACACCGTTAAAATTTTGGGATGGAAAATGTTATGTGAAAAGTCTAAAATGCCCTTCGACTAAAAGTCTAATTTTTTATTTTTAGATTTTAAAATAAGATTTTTAGGTCTGAAAGCTTGATTTTTACCTGAGGATATTTTCGTCTTTTCATTTTCAAAATTAACATTTTCCATCCAAAAATGTTGACGGTGTCCCCAAATTTTTTTTTGGGTGTAGCTGAATGATCCAAATCTTCGTTAGATATAACCAAGTGGTGAAGGTGTTTAGTTGGGGATAATTATTTGGACTTTTCCCAAGACTTTAATAATCTAGCAGATTGAGAAGCGTAATACCCTTGTAAATGTAAATCAACTTCATAGCTTATAACTCGACTCCTTCATAGGCTTATTATGGGGCTGGAACTACCCCGCCTCCTTATTACGCTGCTACTGTCGCTTCTCCATCTCCCCACCCATATATGTGGCCAGGCCAGGTTAATATCTTCTTTTCGATTCCTAATATGGTTTCCATGTATCGGGGCATGTTATTAATTTCTAAATATTCTATTAGAGTAACGGCTGTGATTTAAATTTTGTTTCATTACATGTCCTTTTTTTTTATACAATTTTCAGCATCCTCTTATGCCGCCATACCCATACCCAGCTATGTACCCTCCCGGAGGAGTCTATGCTCATCCTAACATGGCCATGGTAAAGTGTTTATCTGTTTTTTTTCCGTTCCAGTTGTTTGTATGTTATTGCTCACATATTCAATAGGAATAGTACTTGCTTCCTATTTTCATTGATTTTTCATCGCCCAGCATGGTTTCTGATTTGCCATTTCCGTTCATTATGTAGCCTCCAAACTCAGTACAGACAGGTACTGAATCGGAAGGGAAAGGCCCCGAAGTGAAGGATCGAGCTTCAGCCAAAAAATCCAAGGGGACTTCAGGAAGTACAGCTCCGGTTGGGGGCAAAGGCACCGAGATTGTAAGGGCAGCTTCTCTTTCAGGAAATGACGGTGGCTCCCAAAGGTTTATTAACCAGAAGCTTCAATCCTTGCAATAGGCATTGCTTTCAATAGTAAATTTGATTGTTATCTGATAGTAATATTTGCCTGATGACAGTGCTGACAGTGGTAGTGAAGGTTCAACGGATGGTAGTGATGAGAATGGTAACCAGCAGGTATGACTTTTTATGTCGCTACTATGAGCAATGTAGTTTGCTTTTTTCGTGTTCATTGAGAGAACCCGGGTTTATCACACATTCATGGGTAAATTGCAAAAAGTTGCCATGAACTATTCCAATTTTACAAAAAGTGGTTGTGAACTTTCATTTTTGCAAAAAGTGGCCGTCAACTTACCACTTTTTTTTTTTTGCAAATTGTGTACATTCGTCCAAAAATGATGTAAATGCCCTTAAAATTATTTTTTTTTTCTAAAATAAAAAATATATTTTTCAACTCAAGCTCGCCGATTTTTCTCTTTACTTCGAACTTGTCTAGATATAAAGTCTAACGGAAAGACATCAACAGCGTGCGAGAGTAAAAAAATTGACGAACTCGAGTTGAAAAAATATTTTTTAGAACTTTAATTAAAAATATTGATTTCAGGGGCATTTTTGTCATTTTGGACAAATGTACACAATTTACAAAAAATTGGTAAGTTCACATCCACTTTTTGCACAATTGGAATAGTTCATGGCAACTTCTTGCACAAGTTGGGGCAAGTGGTAAGGAGCTCACTTTACATATGAGGTCAGGAGTTCGAATCTTGTTATAAACAATTAGATGGACCAGAGTAAATTTACCGAATTATTGCTGATGAAAAAGGACTGTTCTTTATCCATCCTAATAAGTACATTACATTGTCTGACTCTAACTGCAGAATTGGGGAAAACTCGGGTTTTCTTTTTAAATTTTCATTCAGAAGTTTCTGTTTCCCATGTTAAAGTCGATAAGTAGGCAGAATGTATGCTAGTGGTTTCTTTCCTGATAAACACGTGCACAATTCTTGTTTAGGAATTTTCCGCAAATAAGAAGGGAAGCTTTCACAAAATGCTCGCTGAAGGTACATTGCTCATCTCCAATCCAAATAGCTGTTTCGTTTCTCTTACACACTATATTTACTGTAACTCCTTCAGGAGCTAATGCCCAAAACACCCAGCCAGTGCCTGCAAAACCCGTGCCTGGCACTAATCTGAACATCGGGATGGACTTGTGGCCCACCGCGGCTGGAGGCGCGAAAATGGCCCCAAATCCATCCGGCGCTCCGTCAGCAGTTGCTCCTGTAATGGTTGGACGTGAAGGCATGATGCCCGAGCAATGGATTCAAGTATGTGCCTTGAAATTGTTTAGTGATTTGGTAGTTTAGATACGGGAAAATTGCAAAATGGTGCCCTATTATATGACACTTTGCAAAAGGGTGCTGTGTATATTTTTATAAAATGACGAAATTACCCCTTTTGCAGAAGTGTCACATAATACCTTTTTGCAATTTTCTCTTTAGTTATTTATCAAATTCAAATTCTCCCATAGAGCAATTTTTGCCGACGAAGGAATGGTCATGAACTCTTGATCACTAACTTTTATGGTTTTACCTATTGATTTTAGCAGGATGAACGTGAACTGAAACGACAGAAGAGGAAGCAATCTAACAGGGAATCGGCTAGACGGTCAAGATTACGCAAACAGGTATAATGATTCTGCCCCCTTTCATAAGATCAGGCGGTTTTAGGATTTTTTTTCAGTCATAACCTTCTGATCATAAACATTCTCATCATCCACTAGTTGCAATATCAATATTTTGATCACTTGATGCATAATTGACATACATCATCACTCTTGTTTACTTCTGTGTTGTCAGAGTTTTGGTTTCACGATGAATGCTGTGTATTTGTATGCTTAGCGCTTATGCAATAAATTTCTAAAACTTTTGTTTATAGACATTTCTCGATTCTTTATCAGGAATTTTTTTTCGTGGTTCCATAATTTAATCACAACCAACGTTCTAACAAAAGCCAGGCGCTAGTCGGGTGGAGAGGGCCTTCTGGAGAGTAATCGAAAAATTAATCGGATTGAATCATTAATTGAGAATTACAGAGGATTAATCGGACAAGTCGGGGTTTTTTTTAGAACACTGATCACAACAATTTGCTTCAAAAATATGTGATTTTCAAAAATTTAAACCGAAGCTCATTGCCGTGGAACAGTGCTCCAAAAGTCTCTGACATTCTGATTAATACTAGTTTGATTAATTGATTTATTCCCAATTAGTCCCTAGAGGCCCTATCCGACCTATTAGCACCTAACGTTTTTTTCGATCACTGATGTGGACATTTTTTTTTGTACTCATACTATGGATGTTGTGTCCGATTATAGACGCTACAATAAATTCAAACGAACGTCTTGTAGCATAATCTGGCTGTTACACATTTTAAATCTGATTAGTCTTTATTTATGAATTTTGCTGCAGGCGGAGTGCGAGGAGCTGCAGCACAAGGTGGAGGCGTTAACTAATGACAATCGCGCCCTTAGAGACGAGCTGCGCAAGCTTTCCGAGGACTGTGAGGAACTCACATCCAAGAACAACTCCATAAAGGTCGGGTTTTCTTCATCCCATCTCCAATGAGTAGTATTATACATTGAACGCTTTTTTTAATAAATTGGGTGAATAACAGGAGGAACTGACGAGGCTGTGCGGACCGGAGGCGGTGGCTAACATTGGACAGAAGAGTGGAGGTGAAGCCTGAGACTGAGAGATGGTGACACTTTGATGGAGGCTGAGATTTTTCTTCAACTCCAGTTTTAACTGAGAAGCATAGATTGTTTTTACCTTTTTTTTACAACTAATTTTATACCCTTAACCTTAATTTGTAACTTGAATTAATGTTGATGATCTGTGAAATTTCAATATTTAACTTTTGAGTTGTTACCATGATGAATCAATGCACATTGCTGTAATATCAGTGAAACAGGGGATTATTTTTTTACGGGGGTGGGCCCTTTAGACCCAGAACTGGCCCCTAAGCGAACCGAGATATGAGGCGAATTAGAATTGGAAAACCGAGAACTATGGACGATGGGTAAGATTCGGTTTTGAAATTAAAGAACCGTTTAAATTTGGTTCGGGTTCGGTCCTTATCATGCTTACGTGTTGCCCTTTGGCGTGCCACCGGTACCTCTTCTTCCTACGTGTCTCGATCTTGCTCATAGAACATAAATGAGAAATTAGAAATGAGTTAACCCGTCTCTCTCTCTCTGCACGGTCGTATTATTTCGATCAACATTATCGAAATTTAATTGAAATCTAATTGGTTCCAACAGAGTAAAACCTTTCTCAATTTTGTCTATGATTTATCATATGGTAAACAAATCAACTTGTCTAGTTAATTCTCTATAATTTCTGATTAATCATTCGATCGATTTTCAATTAATCCTCGTGAGACGTTTTGGGCCCGACTAACGCATAGGCACTGCTAAACACTAATACATAACTAATTAAAACAAAATAGTCACACATAAAATATTCTAGATGCATGACGTCAACATTTCTCCTTTTTACTTTCACTTTACTAATAACCAAACCGCACCGACCCGCCGCGGCCAGGTGCCACCTCCCCGGCAAATTAGGACAGCCGCCACCGCTAAAACCCACGTGGGCCCACCCCACGCGTCACATCGTACAGACCAAAGTCCGTTACCAAACAGCCCCAGCTTCCGAGGTACGCTGTCCCTCACTCGCCGTCTCGCCACGTGTCCCCATGCACTCACACGTATCATCACGTGTTTTTTTTCCCGACAACACTATAACATAGCACACAACCGGATCGAACCTCTCATTACAATCTCCGAAACTGCATTTATTGCAATACCATCGAACTCGAAAGTGGAGCGATGATTGTTAAGCGATCGCTCTTTATAATCGTTTCGTGCGTTTACTTTTTATCGGTCAATGCCGTGTCGGTGGGGCCCGATCTGGTGAAGAGGGAGCAGCGGGAGTCCCTGGTCGCGACCGAGCTCGGGGAGATCTCGGCCGTTAATATCAGCAGCGATGGGATCAACGGACCGATTCGTGTCCAGTTCTTTACCATGCAGCCCGGTGCACTGTTCCTTCCCGTGCTCCTCCACTCCGACATGATCCTTTATGTTCACTCTGGTAAAAAAAAAACTTAGATTAAGTTTTTTAATATTATTTTTAATTTCCATTTTTGCTAGCTTTCTTTAATTTTTGACATGATACTCATTTATTGTCTGAGTTTATACATATATGTGATCAGGTGCATTTATATCAGAATATATAGAATTGAACTATAATTAATGTTTTTATAATGACCTATATCCATATATAAAAAATCAATTGTTTTAGGCTGAAACTTGGGCTCTTAGATTTTCTAATAAAGTTTTAAGAGAATGTCAAGAAGATCATCAATATATACATAGTTTTTGTAATCCATTTTCTTTAAATCGATCCCTTTTAACTAAGGTTAGCAAGTTTTGTTTTATTCTGTTTTCTTCTTCCTAAAACTACCGGATTAATCAATATTCAAGAAAAATAATATTAATAACTGTTTTGTTAGCATATTATTTTATTAATATAAAATAAGTCGACTATGTTGTCATTTATCAGGGACATATCCCATGATTAATTCAAGGGTTTCAAGTAAATTCAAGCTTTTCTTGCAAGAAATTACATGTCATAAATGACCATATTTTCATCTGAATGTAGAATCTCATGTTATCATTATTGAGTTCTATGATGGGTAGAGCTCTTGCATGCATATAAAATGATGGATTTGGGTCCCTAATTAAGCCTACAAACTCTAAGAATTCTGAAATTCAGAAATATACACCATCAAAGAGAGTTGTGAGAGGCTTAGAAGCACCAAAATCTCAAGAGTGTTATTCAATTAATGCCTATGGCGGGAGGTTTGTAGATCCGTTTAACTTCCGCAAGTTTCAATTTAGTAATGCTATTTTGTTGTTCTAAATCATGCTATAATGATATAAACGTCTTACATGTTTAATATATAATTATAAACTTTAGGGGTCCGTAAATATATTACGAGTGTTTATGTTTTATTACACGATTGAAAACGTTAACATTAAGTTCTAGTCAGAAAGACAATATGGGTAAACTTGTTTAGCTATTCCATTTCCCTCTCAACTAGTTCCCCATAAAACTAAATGATTAATTAGTTTTCAAGAAAAATTCCTCACACTCAATCATCCCACAAAATCATCAGCTCGCTCTACTTATATATATATATATATATATATATATTTCTCATATCACCATAGTAAGTCAGAAGTTGTATAATGTCATCAATAAATGTTCTAAAATCATAAACGGAAGTTGGAATAGTTAACTGAAAATGAATCAAATTATATTATTAATAAGACGTTAACAAAGAATTAATTGAGAATTAAGTTGAAGACTTTTTTTTTGAAAATAAGTTGAAGACTTTTTATACACTACTAGTTATCACATTTTTATGTAAATTTATGGTGATACCATAATATAAATTTGAACTTATTACAATGATAACACGAAAATTGTGAAAATATTAAATATTGATTATATTTGTACGACCAATGTCTACTTTTTATTGATTGTGTGATATTATCTCTTAAATCATGATTTAGTGAGTAATTTTTTTACATAGAAAACGTTCAAATTGTGTACACTAGTTATCACATTTTTATGTAATTTTATTGTGATGACATGATATATATAAATTTATACTTGTAGTGGTAACTCGAGAATTGTGTAATTTAAAATGTGACAATATTTAAATATTTATTAATTTGTACTACCAATGTCTAATTTTTCATTGATTTTTTTGTGATATTATCTCTTAAATCATGATTTGGTAAGTAGCTTTTTTTTCTTCTTTTCTTTTGAGAAAAGTTGCTTTTTTCATATAAAAAACATTCAAATTGTGTACATGAATATTACAGTGTACTAAGGGATTAAATGGCCAACATTAGTCCTTGTTTAATTTTGTTACTCAACGTTTCAGTTAAGCATTAAAATTATTAATTCCCATTCGATCATAACCTTTTTGGTCAACCAATTAATTAAAATTAAATTTTCGTTTTATCACTCAAGTATCATATTAAATTATTGTAAATAACATGAGCTCAATCGCTAACAATTCTAGTAATAATTTATTAGTTACAATACACTATTAGTGTAATCAAAACATCATGATTCATATATCAACCAATAAGCGACTTGCATGAATGTTGTCGTGTATGTTTAAATATATATTTGTATTTACTAAATTAATAAAATTATTTATACAGGGAGAGGGAGGGTGAGCTACACGGAGGAAAATAGTTTAAAAATGGTTCCAATAACAAAAGGCGACTTGCTCAGACTCGAAGCCGGTTCGGTTTTCTATGTTCACAGCTCCGCCTTCCTTCAAGCAGAGAGGCTTACCTTCTTCGCCTTATTTGCCACCGATCCCAACACATTTGTACGATTCAATCCTCACACGTGCAGTTATTGCTGATATATTATATAAAACAATCCTAACGTGTTGTATTTTATCCACGAGCGCAGGGGCCGACTACTGATGCATACTCTCGCTTGAGCGACGTGCTCACGGACTTCGATGCCACAATCCTCCAGTCGGCTTTTAGGGTAACTCTCACGCTTGCAGTTATTGCTGATAAAAAAAAAGTATAAAATTCATTTAGTGATGGTTTGTTTTTTTTTGGTTTTAAGTTGTCGCCGCAAGCGGCAGAGGAGATAGCGAACGCAACATCCCCGCCTGCAATTGTCAATGCTCCGTCTCCGGTTGTGAGCATAGGAACTCGATTACTTAAAACTTTTATGTTCAACCAAAATCCCTTTGCGGATCTCGAGAACAAGAAGTCCACATCGTTTAATGTTTTCGGCATCAAACCGGATTTTCAAAGTTGTTATGGATGGACCTTGAATATGATAATTAAGGACAAGAAAAAATCTAAATCTCACAAAGGTTCTTCCAACATTGCCATTTCCATGGTCAACATGACAAGGGTTAGTTACCTTAACCATCAAGTAAATTTTTTTAGAGAACTCGTGTAATAAGTACGAGATTAATGATTTCCATTCTCATATTAGTAGTATTGTTGATTAATCTTTGTATTTTTAAAGGGTTCGATGATGGCACCACATTGGAGTCCGGAAGGGACGGAGGTGACGGTCGTGTTACAAGGAGAAGGGATGATTAAGGTTTCGTGTTCGAGTATTTTAAAGGATTCGGGGTGTAAGAGTGCGAGGTTTAAAGTTAAGGAAGGGGATGTTTTTGCAGTGCCCAAGTTTCATTCAGTGGCTCAGATGAGTTTCAATTATGACCAGTTTGTGTTGATGGGATTTAGCAGAACAAGTTTAAAGGACTTTCGGCATGTGTTTGTGACAGGAGAGAACTCGGTATTTCGAATCCTAGAGAGGAGTGTTTTGGCCAAAGCTTTAAATGTTGGCGACATGACAGTTGGTCAACTTTTGGCTCCACGGCCAGAGGCTCTATTGTTAGATTGTACTTCTTGCGCTGAAACAGAAGAGATGAAAATAGAAGAGAGCCAAAAAGGAGAACCAGGGAGAGGCCAAGAACAAGAGAAGAAACCGAAGACAGAACTAGGAAAAAGAGAAGAATCAAGAAAAGATCCAGGAGGAGGAAAAGAAACAAGAGAAAAACCAGGGAAAGGAGGGCAAGAGAAAGAACCGAGTATGGTAGAGCAAGGGACAAAACCGGATATAGGAAAACCAAAGACTGAACCCGAAAGAGGAACAACTCCAGAGATAGAACCGAGAACAGAAGGGGAACAAGGGACAAAAATGGGAAGAGAAGGAGAACCAGAGACAAAACCGGAGCAAGGGACACAACCAGGTATAGAGCCGAAAAAAGGAGGAGAACCAGGAGGAGGTGAAGAACAAGAGATGAAACTGGGATCAGATCCCCAAAAAGGAGAAGAATCGAAAAAAGAACCAGGGAAAGGAGGAGAATCAGAGGCTGAACTAGGGATGGGAGGACAAGGGAGAGAACAAGAGATAGGAGAACCAAAGACTGAACCAAAGAGAGGAAGAAAACCAGAGACGGAATCAGGAAAAGAAGGAGAACAAATGACGGAACCAAGGAAAGGAGAAGAACCTGGAACGGAATCAAAGAAAGAAGGAGAACCAAGGACAAAACCAGATCAAGGGACACAACCAGGTATAGAACCGGGAAAGGAAGGAGAATCAGGAAGAAGCGATGAACCAGAGAAGAAACCAGAGTCAAAACCCATAAAAGGAGGAGAATCAGAGACAGAACCGGTGATAGGAGAACATGGAGGAGAAATAGATATGGGAGAACCAAAGACTGTAGCACATGGAGGAAGTAAACCAGAGACAAGACCGGGAAAAGAAGGGGAACAAACAACACAACCATGGAAAGGAGGAGAACCTGGTACAGAATCAAAGAAAAAAGGTGAACAGGAGACAGAAACGGGAAGAGGAGGAGAACCAGAGACAAAATTGAAAAAAGGAGAAGAACCGGAGAAAGAACCATGGAAAGGAGGAGAACTAGAGATACAACCAGAAAGAGGAGGAGAGCCTGGTACGGAATCAGAGAAAGAAGGGGAACAAGGGACAAAAATGGGAAGAGAAGAAGAACCAGAGACAAAACCGGAGCAAGGGACACAACCAGGTACAGAGCCGGAAAAAGGAGGAGAACCAGGAGGAGGTGAAGAACAAGAGATGAAACCGGGGTCAGGACCCAAAAAAGGAGAAGAATCAAAAAAAGAACCAGGGAAAGGAGGAGAATCAGAGGCTGAACTAGAGATGGGAGGACAAGGGAGAGAACCGGAGATGGGAGAACCAAAGACGGAACCAAGGAAAGGAGGAGAACCTGAAACAGAATTAAAGAAAGGAGAACCAGTGAAAAAATCAGATCAAGAGACACAACCAGGTACAGAACCGAGAAAAGAAGGAGAATCAGGAAGAGACGATGAACCAGAGAAGAAACCAGAGTCAGAACCCATAAAAGGAGGAGAATCAGAGACAGAACCGGGGATAGGAGAACATGGAGGAGAAACAGATATGAAAGAACCAAAGACTGCAGCACATGGAGGAAGTAAACCAGAGATAAGACCGGGAAAAGAAGGGTTACAAACGACAGAACCATGGAAAGGAGGAGAACCTGGTACAGAATCAAAGAAAGAAGGTGAACAGGAGACAGAAACGGGAAGAGGAGGAGAACCAGAGACAAAATTAGAAAAAGGAGAAGAACCGGAGAAAGAACCATGGAAAGGAGGAGAACAAGAGACGAAACCAGGGATGGGAGATATAGAGACTGAATCAGAGAGAGGAAGAAAACCAGAGACAACACCAGAAATAGGAGAACCGGGGAGCAGAGGAGAACAAATTAAAGAACCAGAGAAAAGAGGAGAACATGGGACCGAATCAGAAAAAGAAGGAGAACTAGAGACAGAGACAGAGACACAACTAGGAAAAGAAGGAGAACAATGGAAGAAACCATGGACAGAACCTAAGAAAGAACCAGTAATAGGAGAAGAAACAGCGACAAAACAAAGGAAAGGAGAGAGAACGGTGACAGAACCAGGAAGAGAAGCGTGGAAAGTAGGAGAGCAATGGACAAAGGCGGAAAGAGAAGGAGAACCAAAGACATATCCGGGGATGGAAGAACAAGGGACAGAACTAGAGAGAGGAGAAAAATCAGATTCAAAACATGGGATAGAAGCGGAGGTAAGAGAACAAAAAACCGAGCCGGGGATAGGAGGAGAACAAGGGACAGATGCAAAGATAAGAGAACCAAAGACTGAACCGGAAAGGGGAAGAGAACCTTGGACAGAGCCAAAGATAGGAGAACCAGAGAGAGAAGAGGAACTGGAGACAGAAGTAGAGAGACAAGGAGAACAAACAAAAATACCATGGAAAGAAAGAGAACAAGGGACAGAACCGGAGATAGGAGAATCAGAGACAGAACTGGAGAGAGGAGGAGAATTGGGGACCAGATCAGAGAGACAAGGAGAACAAGGAACAGAACCGGAGATAGGAGAACCGAAAATAGAAATGGAGAAAAGAGACAAACCAGACACAGAACCGAAAACAGAAGGAGAACCATGGACAGAGCCTGATAGAGGAGAACGAGGAATAGAACTTGGGAGAGGAGAACAAGGGACAGAGCCGAAGATAGGAGAACCAAAGGCGGAACTGGAGGGAGGAGAGAAACCAGAGATAGAACCAGAAAGAGAAGGAGAACCAGGAATAGAACCGAAGAAAGAAAGAGAACAAACGACAAAACCATGGAGAGGAGGAGAACAAGGGACAGAACCAGAGTCAAGGGAACCAACTATTATAATGGAGGAAGGAGAAAAACTAGAGACAGAATCAAAAAGAGAAAAAGAGCAAACTACAGAACTAGAGAAAGGAGAACCAATGGTAGGTACGGAGAAAAAAGGAGAACTCGGAATAGAATCAACACAAAAAGGACAACCAGGAACAAAACCGAGTAGAGAAGGAGAACCAAAAATAGCTAGTGAACCAAGAACAGGAACAAAAGGAGAAAAAGAATCATGGACAAAACCGAAACAAGGAGCGACATGGACGAAACAGGAGAAAAGAGAACCAAAGATGACACCAAGAAAAGAAGGAAAGCCGCAAACAGAACTGGGAAGAGAATCGTGGACAAAACCGAAAAGAGGAGAACCAGATGAACAAGGAGACCCATGGCTTGATCTTGGTCCACTTGGACGATGGTTTTGAGGCCGGTGAGTTTCACAAATGTGCAAGGTTGATGCTCTAAAATGCATGCAGACACATAGGAAGAAGAGCGACCATGCTTTCATCAGGTTCTTTAGTCTCTTTCCTTACCAGAATAATCGCACATGAGGATTAAAACTAGCGACCTCGTAATTATGATAAATAAAATAAGCAGTACTCTACTATTGTGCTTCTTGCTTCTGTAACCAAAGCTTTTTCCCATCCCTACTGATTTATCAGTAGATACTACACAACCCATCATCTGCATCCATAATCTAACACCAATTCAGGTAAAATCTAAAACTCCACAAAAACTAAATTCATGATTTGAGGCTAGAGATTTCATAATCATAAATTTCAAGGGAAAAATAAAAAATGTGTGCGAACCTAACAGGGATTCACAGTCCTATCCATACTGAACAGATCAAAATGTACTACAAGGATGCGAAAATATTTGGGGAAAAAAAATGCGCTCACGTGTCCGTAGAGTTTGTCACATACGAGACGACGACTGTGATATCATCGAGCTTGCCTCCATGGTAGCGGAAACCAGCTTCTTGGGCCGCGGTAGAGAATGGCGTCTGGCGTGTCTTGTTCAACGCTCGCTCACGCGCCAAAGCTGCTATCTTCTGGGCTGTTACTTGGGGTTCGATGTTAGCTCGGACTGCATGAACAACAACAGCGGTAACTTCGTTGTTGTATAAGTTGTCGAATAATCCATCTGTTCCGGCAACAATGACATCTCCCTTCTCCACAGGAATTGTAAACACCTGTCGCACAAAAGGATGGTTGAGTGAGTGCTCTTGGAAGTGTAGAACTAAGATGGGTTGAGGAGAGACTTGATGATAATACTAATTGTTAAAGAAGACTCATAAACAACTGCATTTTGATAGGCTTGATTGTTGATGTTTGGATTAAATGAACTTGTTCACCTTTTTATGTTTTTTTTTCTTCCAAAAAACTGAAGTCATAATCATGTTTCTCTAGAAAAAGAGAAAATTGCAAAATGGTTCCCTATTATATGACACTTTTGCAAAAGGGTGATGTATTGTTTGCATTTTTTTGCGAACCGTATATTTTATAAAAATGAAAATTATCCCTGAAATTAAGACTTTTTTGACATAATTTTTCAAAAAAATTAATATTAACTTAAAAATAGTATAATCACAAATTTTAGCTAAAAGATAAAAACAGAAAAACTTCTATGTTTATTTTCAGGGGTAATTTCATCATTTTTATAAAAATATACATTTTGCAAAAAACTGCAAACAACACAACATTTTTTTGCCATTAACAAACAACATAGCACCCTTTTGCAAAAGTGTCATATGATAAGGCACTTTTTGCAATTTTCCCCTAGAAAAATAACAAGAAATTGACTAAAAAAACCACCTCGGTCGAGATTCAGAAGACAGAATTACAAATTATCTAATTTAAACAAGAAAAAAACATGATGAATGGGAATGATTCTGTAACAAAATATTTAGCCAAAAACAGCCTCACAGCATTTAGTACGTGAAAATAGGTTGACTGAGATTGCATATTATGTCTAAGCTAAACAAAATGTTGCATATCATGTTTCGTCGTGAGAGTTATGGGTGATGAATCACGATTCGTTACTGACCTGACCGGAGCTGGGTAAATCAGCTCCATCGCCACTCTCCAGTTGATAGGTGAAATTGAAGCCATGCACCTGCACAGGGGATTGGAATATGGTGTGACCTTCTCTGACAACCATGAACCCGCTGTCCCCGAGATTTATAGCATGTAGTCCCTGTTGAAAGATGCAAAAACAAATCACACCAACGTCTCTTAGTTTTTCAAACTCAAGTTATCAGTACGGTGAAGGTACAACTCTTAAGAGTGTCAAAAATCAAAACCTTCCATAACAAGAAATATCGAGAAATAAATTAAATGAAAAACTCGCAGGTTCTTAGGCACACCTTGTCTGTAAGGGTTATGATGACAGCTGTCGAGGAACCCTTTGCTTTTGTTAATGAGTGGGCCTTTTCTAATACCTTGGCTGGGTCAATCGAACCCTTGGGCTCATTTTGAATTGCATTCACCGAATGAGACATAAGCTCACGGGAAAACAGTCCAGCGTTGACACCAACATCGGCCCAGCCACCTACGCCATCTGCTACACCAATGGTCTGCTCATCCTCGCAAATGAAGTGGGCATCCTCCCCACCTGTTGCTTCCTTCGCGGGATGTGGCAAATAACACGACCCCGAGGACAGCTTCAAGGTTCTGTTGCACATAGTAGGCAAGAAGTCACTACCAATAATGTATATAATATAGTTGTATGTAGCTAAGAACAGTGTTCTAAGAACCGGGTCAGGCAGCCTAGGCAGGGATTTTTAGAACACCGACCAGATTTTACATAATCGGCAGATCAAGTCGGCCAGGCAGAATTAGGCGGATCTAGACAGGTCTAGGCGGATTTAAGCTATTTTTCAAAAAAAAAAGTTTAAAACAAATAATAATATAAAATGCCAAATATTAAAATAATTTATACTAATAGATACTTTTATTGTTTTTGAAGGACATGAATTTAAAAAATATTAAAATTTACATTTTTATATTCTAAAGTATTTATAATAACTATTTTTATATATTATAATTCACTTTAATTGTGTATATATAATAACTAATTTAATTGAACTTAAAAAAATAGAGAAATTCAAATCCGATTAATACCCGATTAGTCCCTGATTAATCCTCGGAGTTCCTATCCGCCCGACTAGCGCCTAGCGTTTTTTAGAACCTTAGCTAAGAAGAGCCATCGAGCCATTTTTGTTCTAAATGCTCTCCTGTCATTTTTCAAGATATACAGCATGCACAATTTGTGCTATTCCATAGATAAAGAAGACGGGCCAGGACGACAAACATGTTGAACAATCTGATGTTTTGCTTGTTCCAACATGATAATTATTTGTTTGGACATCTCTAAGGGACGATTCAAACATTAACCATGAGATTTCTCATTTCTAGAAAGAAAAGCAAACGAAAAAATGGGTATCAGAGAACATACCGGTCAGACAAAGTACTAGAACTTTGAATCTGCTCATCACGAGAACTGCCATCGAACGAAACATCATGTGCAGCCCTAGTAGAGTAGCATATGGATGAAAACGGGTGATAACTCTTCGAACATAACCCCAAAAGCAATCCGAAGTTGGAATTGCTTTGCGCCTGAGTTCTCAACCTCAAACCAGCTCTTTGGCAGCTGCTACGGCTTCTATCGTTAAAGAAGACGCCGCTACATTTTGCAAGGCATACAGAACTTCCACTATTTACAATCTGCCCATCCATACAAACATCTCCCACAATGGCATTTGAACTAGAAAACGCCATCGGTTTCCTACTCCCGAAACAACCTGGAAAAAACTGATTTGTTGCAGACAACGAACGAGTTGAATACAAATTCCCTTGTCTAGCTACTACCGAATTCCACACCCTCCCCTGCTGTCGGATCGCTGCACCCCGGAAAACAGAATAAGCAGTTGAATTTAGCTTAGAGACAACACCAGCTAGCATCCTATCCCTTTACGCACAATACCCACAAAACAAACAAAAGGCATTACACTAACTAGAAGGTATAATAAATATCTCATCACTCTTGAAACATCAGTTCTCAAAAGTTCCCTACCGGTCAAAATCACGATGAACTCAACCCTCTATGAATACAAAACTCCAAAACCTGAAATGGGAACAAAATGCAATGTAGAGTAAATTACAAGTGAAGCCAAGAGAAGAGCAACAATCACTATAACCTGTAGCTACCACTGAGCTCAAACTGATATTTATCCACAAATCACAGATAAGGGTGTGTTTAGATTCAGATAAGAGACACTAATAATCGAATTTTTGCCTCCTAAATTGCAAATTATTTATCAAAAAACCAAGCTTTCCTCACACAAAACCCTATAAACCTCCAAATTCCCAATACAAAAGCATCAACCATCTAGCTCTCGGCCAAATTAGACTAGAAATCAAAACTAAAATAGATACAGAATCCAGAAATCGAGTCGAGCAAGAGAAAAATAACACAGCTTCACCAACAAATAGAAATCGAACAAAAAAAAATCACACCTTTACGTGAGAGACTCGCGATTTCGAATCCGACCCAGATGGGTTCGCCGGCGAAAAATTAGCCTTAACCCTAATTTCTCCGTTGCTCTCTCTCTCTCGTTCGATTGTGTTGTGAACTTCACAGCGATCCCCAAATCAATGAACAGAGAGTTATGAACCAGACAATGTTCTTATCTACTTGCCCAGAATTGAAGAGAAGTGATTTTAGAACTGGAATTGTAGACAAGGGTATTATCGTAATTAATGTATAATGGGCTATTGGCCCGTTTACGAAAGAAGGAAGATTTTGGGTCTTATGAATGGGCCGGAGATAGATTGGGCCCAAACACACGGGCCCGGATTGTGTTGATTCAGAACTAGAGAAGTTTTCATGACATAGAGAGTGAAAATATAGAAGCTTAAAATAGAGTGGCATTTTGGATCTCGAACCGGTCTCGACCCACAAAACCGAATTGGACCGGAAACCAAAAAATTGGGAACAATGGTTAATGTCAATGGTTCAGTTTTATTTTTAAATTTGAGAGAACCATTCAATTTCAGTTTGGTTCTGATTCTGAAAAGTCAAAACTCACAACTGTCTCCGTGAAATAAAGAATGAAGACCGCTTTTTTATTATTTTATTTAGAAACTTTAAGTTCCATTTGGGTTGTGATATATAGATCATAACATTTTATTTCCGTCGGTATTTTTATAATTGCAAAATTATAAGCGTTTTGCTATAAATCATATTCTAAATCGACCAATAAATCAAAGCATAAATTAAAATTTTAAAACAACCGGTTTTAACTGAGTAAAATCGGGAATCATGGTCAAAACAAATTGTTTTCTCACGTAACGATTTCGAGTATGGTTCCAATAATTGGAGTCTCGAAAGGTCGAGTTAGGTTCGATTCTTGACTGATCCGCTGATTCCAAAACCATAATCACCCGTCAACAAAATAAGTAGGAACAACTGCAGTCAGGTACAACAAAATAAGTAGGAACGACTGTAGTCAGGTACACCTATTGAAACCACTTTTGCACTTACAATTTTTAGCTTGTTAGGTCACATAAAATTCTTATTTTCATTCTGTTTCTATTTCGGTTAGAGATTTAAGCAAAATTTTAGGTGTATTCATGCGAAAAAACATAAACAATAATTTCAGGCGACCCAGTGAGCTAAAAGAAACTCAGGTGCGTGTAAGTGCAGAAATAATTTCGACAAATATACTTAAGTGTAATAGAACACGATATCTGATATTCATTAATAAAACACCATACAAAATGCGAATACTCATTTAATAATAATCTAGTA
>JAYMTP010001018.1:0-26990 GCA_036897365.1 Geranium brycei | reverse complement strand
GGGGGAAAAATTCAATTTTTAGAAAAACTTCAAGGGGGGGGGGTGCCCCCCCCCCCCCCAGCCCCCTGGATTCGCCACTGCTTGTGAGTAAAGATGGAACTGTGATTATGGTGGAAAAAATACCCACAAGGAAGGCAGACGGAGAATTGTGAAAAAATGGGTTGAGTTTATTAATTTATTTTATTTTGGTGGCGAGTTTCAGATGATCTAATGGCGGAGAGGGGGAGGGGAGTAAAAGAACCACCAAAATCAAACCCAACAAATCAAGATATAACTATATTTCATCTCAATTCTTAAAAATTCACGCAACAAACTAAAATGCAAAACAAACATATGTACAGATTGATTTTGAGAGAGGAGACGGGGTTGCATGAGAGAGAAGCAAGGGAAAAATCCTTGTTTTTGGATTAGAATTAAAAAAAAAATCATCTCTATCATGGTAAAATCAAATAAAAAAAATTGGGCAAAAAAAGTTATGAATGTCATTACTTTGAAAATTTGATGAACATTTAGGGGCATTTTAGACATTTCACACTTTAGTGATTTTTTCCGTCCAAAATTTAACAGTGTTAGGGAAAATTGTAACTTTTTGATAACTATGTGAACTCAAATGAAACTTTTTAAAATATGTATAGTAATTTGTAAACATGCTTCAACTAAATATAGTAAGTTGTAATTAACCCTAAAAACAATAATAAATTCACAACTACTGTATGCAATAAAAAAAATTTATAGCTACAAATTACAAAAACAAAATAATACACTGGCATATTTTCAATCAACTCAAACGATCGGCGGCTGTTGAGGGGGTGGAGCTGAGAGGCTTGTGAAAGGAGGGAGATACTCGGACGTGGTTGGGCTGGAACCAGATCTGGCGGTGGTACCTGCGAAGACCTTGGTCTCACCGGTATCTAGCCTGATAACACCCAGAATAGCTACCCTTGAAGGAATTAGATATGGAGCTCCGTGGTGGTAGAAGCTGTTTTCTTGGCGCAAAACGAGGAGGTTGTTAGGTGGTGGTGGTCGGTTTGCTCTATTTGTGTCCCTGTGGGGACTCCGAAGGGATCGGTGTTTTGGGTGTGAGTGGTAGCGAGGAGTTAGGATGAGTTTTGGTTAGTGTAATTTGTGTTTAGTGTTAGTGGTCGGTCTGTGCCCAACACACGTCCGTGGTCTTCCAAGTTAGTGTGTAGGTGGACGGTCAGTGGTCGGTGCAGATTATGGTGTTTACCGAGAAACAAGGTGCCGTTTAGACTGACTTCTATTTTTCACTGTAAACTGTATGTGGATGATGCTCAATTTTCGAGGGTGAGTTTTGCCCCTCCCGTAATATTGAATGAATGAATTGTACTTGAATAATCAGTCATTAATAGAGATTAATGATAACAACCGTAATTATATCCATTTTCATCATAACAATGAACGCCGTCTACATTGCAGAGTCAGCCACATAGCGAGCGAGCGAGCGCTGCTCTGTGAACTGTGAAGTGAAAAATGCAAGTCCTCTGGTTCCTCGCCGCCTCCTCTCTCTTTCTCGCCATTGCTCTCCTAATCTTTAAGTTCGCTACTGCTTATGGTAATCGCATAAGCCCTAATCTCCTCCTTCAATTACTGTTTGATCATTAATTTAGCTCTACAACTAGTGATTTTTCTATTACTTTCTCAAATTCATTTTCCGATGCAGGTGATTTCACGTTGATGTTCAAAGGGCATGCCAAGCGCGAAGAAATTGAGGACAAAGTTAGTGCTTAGTAGATTCATGGATACTTTTGGCACTCCACCTTATTGTTATTACATTCTCCGAATTATATGCTTTGTTCTTATTTATTTCTGCGATCTTGTGAAATTGATAGGTTTATTGGATTACTGGGGCCAGCCGCGGGATTGGTATGGAGTTTTAAATTCTTTTTCTCTTGGTAGATTTTTGTTGGTGAAGCCATGGTGGTATTTCTGAAATTGGCTTGCATATGATGGCTGTTGATTTGATATGTTTTACTTTTTCTCTCCGAGCATGGTGTGGTTCATTACATGAGATGCTATTTTAGGACAAGACAAAGGTGAATTTTATTTTTCTCTGTGAACCAAGAATGGTTCTCATTGCACATCAAAGTTGATGCTGCAAAAGAAAATTCAGCTTATAATTTTGCATGACATGATAGATGGAATATTTGCTACTGCGATTCGTAGTAGCCTGATAATATGTGAGGTTTATAGTTTAATATGTCCACTGTTTGGGTTCATTAGAGAGGCAAGATATAACTTAGTTTTCAGATGTTGTTGGTATGACTTATTGCAGAAAATCCTCCATTGATGATACATTATACATTTCCAAAAGTTTTTTTTCTTCGTTTCCTGTCTTTAATGACTTGAGGATGACCCATTTTCTTATTAGTGACTGGTGATTCATTAAAATTGATATGCACTGCTAAGAATGTTTGAACCTTAATATGTTTCAATGATTTGTTTGCTTTTAGGCTGTCTATGTTTTGAGTATCTCATTCTGTCCTCTAATGTTCATTTGAAGGTGAGGTTCTTGCTAAACAATTAGCAAGTTTAGGCGCTAAGCTTATTTTATCTGCACGAAATGAAGCTGAATTAGAGCGAGTCAAGAGTCAACTTACAGGTTATCTGTTCATCAGCACTGGCCATAATCCATCTGAATTTTGAAAAATTGCTATCATATTTCTTGATACATGGAAGGCATACCTGCAGGTAAACATGCTCCTGACGGAGTGAAAATGTTGCCATTGGATTTGACGTCTAGCGAGGACATGCTCAGGGATGCTGTGGAGAAGGCAGAATCTTTTTTTCCTGGAGCTGGTGTTGACTATATGTTTCATAATGCAGCCTTTGAACGCCCTGTAAGTGAGGAATTCCCAGTTTTCAAGAAGAAGATTAGTCACACCCACTAACAGATAGAAACTCATAGACGCATGTTAATAATTGGATGTGGTAGTGCTTTTTAGTGGTATGCATGGTTCTAAAACTCTGGATCGGCCAAAACTCAAGGATTTTTGAGAAATAATCGGCAAAGTGCAACCACATGTGTTCAGGGTGCAGAGTGCTTGGTTTAAATCCAATCTAGTTATGCCTCACCCATTACGGGCGGATCAATTACTCGTTTCCTACTATACTTTTTGCAAAAATTAGGAACGATTCTTAATGCTTAACCTTCCACAATCCTCCCCATACCCCACTCAGTGGTCATGGCTAGCTCATATTCGACTCATGATTCGCTTGCCAAAACGGAACGTTGACTTTTGTTCCGGGATTGAATGAGTAACTCATCCTTCATTGAAAATTTTTATTTGATGAAAAAGTATTGAAAATTTTAACAATCCTGCCCATATTGAAGTAATTAGGTAATTAAGAGGGTGGTAAAGGTAGATAGATTAAACATTGTTAACATTCCTTGGGCATCAATCCTATTCCTTGCAGTTCTAGACTTCAATCCACCTCTACAACATCCCATGCCCCTTCCTGTGGATAATTTACAAGAATGTGTTATTAGATAACGACTTTATGTGACCCATAAATGCATTTTGGTTTTCGTTGTGTAATGTTTGTCCTATCTGTTTGAGCAGAAAACATCAGCTTTGGAAGCAACTGAGGAAAGTCTAAAGGTATCAATAATGAGGCATGCTGTTTCTTGTAACGAACACAAGTTTACACCATCAGTGTCTGTTTCAGATGCACTGAAGTTTTTTGTCTTGACTACAGATTTTTTGAATACTCATGCTACTTTTCTCTGTTTTACAAATAGGCTACATTTGATGTGAATGTTTTCGGGACAATATCTCTAACACGTCTTCTAGCACCCTATATGTTGAGGCGGGGAAAGGGTCATTTTGTTGTGGTACGTACAGTAAATTATGATATATCTATTATCCACTCATTACATCATGTATACACTAGCTGTTATTAGTGGCGCACACCACGGATTACCATGGGCATGGCGTGGTGAGGTGCAGGTCCCTCACTATGTGAGGCACATTGTATGGTGCTTTTCAAATGGCATTCCTTTTCCACGCCATTATTTGAGGTGCAAGGCGTGATGTGGTGTGCATAAGGTGCTGATAAAAAAAGAGGTGTGCATAAGGCTCCCCGTAAGAATAATTAGGTATATGAGGTCTTTCTATTCCATATATAAAGCCCAGCTGTGAAGTTAGGCCTTGTAGGGTTTGAAATAAAGGAAAATTAGCCTTGACTGCGTTAATATGCATGTATTTTAGCACATTATGTACTAACGGAAAGTAGTTTTCTGTCCAGCAGCACCGGTCAGGAGGCCACCACATGAACAAAAAAACCAAGCAACTTTCTATGTCACAAGACATGATATTCAGAATTTGAGAGTTTCCCGGCACCATATTAAGAATATATTATTTTATTTTTAGCATGAGAATATTACTATTAATTTAATCTTTAGCAAGAAACTGTTACTATTAGAATGAGGATATTATTCATAGAACTTGAACTATTAGTTATTCTTATTTTAATGCATTTTTAGTCTCGCTTTTAGAAGGCACACCTTGCTTGCATCATGGCGCTAAGAGTTTGTATCATTAATAATAATTACTGGATATATCTAGTATTCCTAGAATCTATGAGTTATCTTACTGCATAGAATAATCAAATTAGTTACAGTATGGGTAAACTGTGAATAGTAAATAGTCTCATGCTCTTAGGCCTTAGCTAAACTTACTAATTTTATTTTCAATAATGAATTAGGTATTATTTTGTCCATTAGTAATTCTGCTATTTTTTTTGTTTTGCCAATAGTTGGATGTTGTTTCCTGATTATATTTCCCTTCCATATCTTCCACTCTCCTCTCATCCCTAGATTTCTTATGGTGTTTGAATGCACTATGTGTAGATGAGCAGTGCTGCAGGAAAGACACCCGCACCAGGTCAAGCTGTATACTCTGCTTCTAAATTTGCTCTAAATGGATACTTCCATACTTTACGCTCCGAGGTATGTCAAAGTTTTTCTTGACAGAATAAAAGTTGTGCTTGTGAACTGTGTACCAATGATATAATTTGAGGACTGATTTGTCCTCAAATTATATCATAAAATCCAACAACTCTGGTCATTTACATCAGTCAAAGTTGAACCGCAAAAGTTGTCGATGTGACACTAAAAATAAATAACTTTTTATATAACTATACAATCATAGATGATGTGAGACCCAGCCCATTAGAAGAAATCGATCCAGGCAAAACAACATTTTGGCAGATACTTCTAATGCATGAAATTTGGACTGATTTGTGGCTGGCCTGAAGTCAAAGAATGTGTTGATATATTGGCTCCTAAATGTTACCTAGTATTTTATGTTAAAGAAGTGCATCAGAAGGAGTGGGCATATCAGATTGAGGATCAAACTCTGCAAAATGAATATTAACTGTGCAGAATGCAGAGTTCATTAATGAAATTTCATTTACCTTGTTGAAATTTTGATTAGTTTTTTTTCTCTTTGTTTCTTACAACAAACTTTTTACTGTTTGTTTGCCCTCTGATCATGCTTTCTAATCTTGACAAAAAACAGCTGCATCAAAAAGGAATAAATGTAACTGTCGTTTGTCCTGGGCCTATCGAAACATCAAATGGTTCTGGAGCAACAAACTCGGGGAAGAAGGACTCCGAGGCAAGTTCCTTTAGGCATGATATTTTCGAAATAGCCTTCTTTTGAAAACTATATGATTTAAGTATGCTCATACTTAACATTCCAACTTACCAAAGTTAGGACATTATATCATTGTGCATTAATAGATCGTATTGAAGTTAAAAGTAAATGGTAATGTAAACCAGATTTGTTATGATTTTTTCAAATTTAATGCAGATTGAGAATTTGTCGTGTTATTGTCTCACTAGAACACATATGGTGGGGTTTCCCCTTACCTGGAAAGTAAATAGGTGATACTTAAAAATCTTTCCCTATGTTTTGTTGAACCAACTAAATCTTTGCTCTAATGTATTTGCACCTTCCAGATCTTATATTAATTGTAGAACAGAGAGGCTCTACCTAGTCTTTATGTTTACATCCGGGGAAATGTGATTGGAGATATTCTAACTTTTCATTAATTTCATCTCTTTATTCTTACCGCCTTTAATATCAGCCAAAGAAAATGTATTAATAGGGCAATGTGGCCCCAAAGCCTCAGAAGGCTGGGTTATGTGAAGTTGAGATGATATTGTCAATCTGAACTTAACATAATAAAAGCAATTATCACCCTCTCATCTGATGAGACCTCTCCAAATGAAACATTATAGTAGCTGCATACTACAATAATTGAACTAAATGTCTTCTGGAGGTAGTACATATGTGTTTATTTATTTTGAAGTTTTGTTTCATGTTCTGACAGAAACGTGTCTCGTCAGAAAGATGTGCAGAGCTGACAATCGTTGCTGCAACTCATGGTCTAAAGGAAGCATGGATATCATACCAGGTGCTACTTCAACATTCCACAGTTTTATTTCTATTATGGATCTCTTTTCTTGAATATCTGTCTTTCTGCATCTACAAATAACTGTTTTTGGAAGACCTAATTGACAAGAATATACCAATGACATTGATACTAAATACTTTGTACACAAAATGGTTCTTCATAGTATAAGAATACTAAATTTAGGGTTAATAAAGGAACTTGGTGAAGTATCTGGGGGAGAAAGCCATTGCCTTTGCCTTTGTAAAAGGTGCCAGCTTGTGTGTTAGAAGGCCACCATTGTCTACCAAAAGGCATTGACCATCCCCACCAGTATACTTCCATTTGACTTTATGAGGATGCTTAGGTTGATTTGTGGAAACACTAGGAGAGAAGGCAAGAGGATGTTGTTTAAGGTGGTTTGGACATGTGCAAAATCGGTACGTCAGTGATCCCGCAAGGAAGGGTGACAAAATTCAATTAGGAGAAATTATAAAGGGTTGAGTAGACCTAAGTTAACATGGTAAGAAGTAAAAAGAAAAGATATGATATTGCATGGGTTGATGGAGGAGATAGCAATTAGACAGAATGAAGTGTGGGAGAAATACATGCCAAAGATCCCTGAGTTTTGCTAAAGGATTCATGTAGCCAACCAACTTTGTTTCAGGAATGGCTTGGCTGTTGTTGTTAGTTAGGTTATCGGTTGTTTTGGTAATTGTTTATGGTGTATATGCCAAGCATTGTGGCAAATAATTTTATTTATGCTTTGATTACTTTCATAAATAATTTTATTTATAGTATTATTTTGAAAATGAAAACCCAGAAATCTGTGGCAACAAATTATAATTATTTGGAAAATTTAATCTAAATCCATCTAGTGTGACCTAATAACAGGAAGTTCATCATAACACATTTTACCTACATCACATCTTTTCTTGCAATAGTTGTAAATACAGGTATTGGTTTCCTATTGTAGACAGATGTTTTTACCTCAACAGGTCAACCGGGAGCGTTTTAGGGTGTGATAAGACAATTTCTTTGTAACTGTTAAAGACATTCTGATAGCATTGGGATCATATTTTAGTTTATGTTGCTCGTAAAAAAGATATAAAGCTGCGTAACTTATCATGTCTCTTCATGATGCAACTAGAAGAATTTCATTAAAATATTTCTTTATATTTGATCGGCTATGTGTACCAAGGTTTGGGATTAAGGGACTTGAACCAAATTTAAGGGATTGACCAGTTGGATAAGCAAGCTTTGGTTATTGATAGATGTGTAGGTTATTGAAGGCATTCTTAAAGTGTCAATTTTCTTCATGGGGATTCTTCTTGAAACATATCCGCAGAAACATTAGCGGGTTGTAGGATAACCACAGCAGTGCAGACTGACATGAGCCTGTTGCGTATATTTCCTTGTCTTCTTGAGGGCATGCACATGCCAACTTTATTTATTTGATCATAAGAATATGTACATCTTCAGAAAGTCTCTTCTGGTGAATACCATTTCAAAGTGCAAGTGTTAACATATGTGCAATGTCTCGCAGCCTGTTCTAGCTGTTATGTATCTGGTGCAGTATATGCCAAGCATTGGCTACTGGCTCATGGACAAGGTATCCTCCATGCCCTTGTATACATTACTATATATCATATATTATAGTTAGGGATATAGAAATCCTACTTCCGAATCTGAACACCATATGGACTGGATATATGGTAATCGTAGTGATATACTTTCAGTTTAGGCTTCAATATAAACCATTTACACTGTTGATATCTCTATGATACTTAGGGTTCAACAGCGACTCATGTTGTATTGCTCTTCCTTGCGGTGATGTGCAGATTGGCGGAAAACGGGTAGAAGTTGCTGCGCAGAAAGGAAACACATACTCATTGGGCTTACTTTTCGGGGGTAAGAAGGCAGCATGAATCCGGAACCGAGATGGCCTTAGGGTTTAGTAATAATGTTGTTGCAGCAAGCAACTTTCATTACCAATGTACACAATATATGTCCATTTCAACCTAGCCTAGCCAAAGAATAGACTGTTACATCCAGGTTTTCATTTACATTACATGAGAGCATCTACAGACAACCCAAGAGGTTAATGGAAAGGTGTCAGAGAGAAATTACAGTTCACTTGTTCATGTGATCAAGAGTTTGCAATTCAGTGTCTTATGACGATCCTGTCAACACTACTGGAGTTTTTATGTGGAAACTATAATTGTGATGTAAAAGCTAAAAAATAATTGGATTCTTGTGCACAATTCCTGGTGAAAGTTTACTTAAAACTCGCTTGCCCACTAAATGTGAACAACTTCCTAAACTTTACGCTGACACAATTTTGAATAACATATGAAATTAATAATAGTATGATGATTGGTGATGGGATAATATAACTAGTAGCTCAAAATCTATAACACGTGTTAGAATTGAATTCGACTCGAGCTCGATTATAACCGCGAATACTTAACGAATCGAGCCCTCGTTTGCAACCCTAGTTAGAATGTTTATCATTAAACACGGTTTAGGCATATTTTGGTTGATTACAGAGACGACAATTATGAAATATATACAACTGTCATAATTACTACATGAAATACAAAATGTACTAAAAATAATTGTTGCTATTGTGGATTACAGTTATCAAAAATTAATTATTTTGAATTATTTCCCATCAGAAACACAATACGACGCCGTATAGAGGAGAGTTGAGAGGATATTTATTCACTCGCGCTTGGCCGAATCTGTTCACAGTCGCGCACGCACAGCCGAGAGAGAGAGAGAGAGAGAGAGAGAGAGAAGGTTAAATCTGTAGCAAAACCAGAGCTTCGAGTAGCGTAAAAATGGCGGCGAGAGCGGCTTTGCTGAAACACTTGAGAGTGAGCGTGAGCTCGCTGCCCCAAAACCCTAGCCGCCGCAACGTCCCTTTCTCGACCACCTTGGCCAATGTGCTTCGACGCCACTTCTCCGAGGAGGTCAGGGGCACCTTCCTCGACAAATCCGAGGTCACGGATCGGGTCATCTCCGTCGTCAAGAACTTCCAGAAGGTCGATCCTTCCAAGGTATCGTGTTTCTGTTTCCCCCAAGTTATTATTACGATTCTAGGTTTTTGTGTGGCTCTCACTCTCACTTTGAACTGTTGATGAAATTTGTTGGAAAATGAGTGAAATTGATTGTAAACATGTTTTGATATTGGTTTGTGTGTGTATGTGTTGTATTTCGGATGTTCAGGAAATGGATAAACGAGATTGTTTGTTTCTGGGTTTTGGATTATATATATTTTTGTTGCTTCGCAGACTGGATTGGTTTTGGGATTTGTTGTCAGGTCTGGATAGGCTATCATTACCTAACCACTCTAACCATAAATGGTTTTATGTTTGCATTTCTTGCACAAGCTTGGTTTTTTGGCTATTGATAGAATAGGTTAAAGGCAAGAGATTTGACAAGTGTTTGGGTTTTGCTGTTATTGGTTTTGATATTTTGGTATCTATGAATGTACATTTTCCACCAAGTTACCTGATTTGCAGATTTTTTTTTTCATTTTATGTGTATGAAGGCAACAACTGTTGAGAAATCTAAATGCAGTTTTGGCTGTATCATGTTTCTCAGAGTAGAAGCTTTGGTCGTTGATTATGGAATTATATTTTCTATTAGGGGTCCATGTAAGACAGACTACACAGTGTGGGGAAACCTTTTGGTTTCATTTCTGTCCTTGTTTTCAAAAAATGAAACAAGAGAAAAAAAATCTAATGCAGCATGTTTTGCTGTTCTTTTTTATCTGTGACGTAGAAATGTTTTTTGTCACAACATGAATAAAAAAGGCTGAAGTTGTTCTGATTGATGCATTTTGGATTGCATTACACATCATGCACGAACTTGAGCTGCTTTCTTTAATTCATTTTTACAAAATGAATAAAAAAAGGCTGAAGTTATTCTTATTGACAAATTTTGGATTGTATTTCACATCATGCACAAATTTGAGCTGCTTGTAGCCTATTGAAGGCTCTTTAAATACGTTTATTTGTAATGCTTAAGTGTATGTTAACCAGTAAGCATGCATGGAGTTTAGTTTTCAAAAGAGAATTAAGAGATAAACATAATAATGATATATGGTTGCAAAATTTGGGTTCGAGTTTTATCTTATAACATGTCTACAGTCTGTTCAGTTTAATAGAAATGAACCTCTTTTTCTGTGTGGAGAAATAGAGGTAATAATTTACTCTTTTCCTTAGTTGGCTGGATTTTTGTCAATCTCAAGCTTTATTGATGATAATACAATATGAGGTTCCTTTATATAGGGAATAATAGGAAAGCTAATCCTAATACTACTCTATATATCAATAGGAAATATACTACTAATTGAGAATAGGAAACCCTAACCACTAATAATAGGTAACCCTGATTGACAACAACCATGCCGCTCTATCTGGTACCATTGTTTTGCTGACAAGCTCAATTATTTATATGATTTGTCCGTGTAAATATTCCATTGAAGGCTGTGCCTCAACTAATATGGAGCCAAAGGGCACAAAACTAAGATTCATGTATGTATAAGTTGAGTTATTAATAAAGTAAGCTTAATATTCAGTAAATACAACTTTGAATAGGCAAGAATTAGGATTGTGAACTTTTATGATTTAGTTAGTTTAGGTGATTGGGGAGGCTTCAGTTGCTGTCTGCACATACCATGGCTTTTGAGATGAATCAAATTCATTAGCAGTCGTTTGAACATTTACAAATAATTGGCAAGCAATATTTTGTCCTTGGATTTGGATACATAGACGATCACTGTATTTCTCTGTTACCTTCACTTATCTGCTTTGATATGTTAGTTGATGTCAAGTTATTCTGTTGCATTGCATCCAAAACTACAATGACATAAGCAGGAAGGTATTCTGGTGCACAATAATGATTTAGCTGCTTTTATTTTCCCCTATTTATGTCATTAAAATGTTTTGTAGCTCATGATATGATTGTGAGTATAATTTATTCAGTATTGAAATGTCCTGATATCTTGTGCATTGATTTTTGATTGCAGGTCACACCAAGTGCCAGTTTTCAGAGTGATCTTGGGTTAGATAGCTTGGATGCGGTGGAGCTTGTGATGGCGCTTGAAGAAGAGTTTGGGTTTGAGATCCCAGATAATGAAGCAGACAAGATCAACTCCATCAACCTTGCTGTTGACTTCATTTCTTCTCATCCTCAGGCAAAGTAGGGGAAGAAGTGATTTTCACTCTTTTGGTGTGAGAACTTAACTGCATCCCAAGAATTCTAGAACATTGATAAAAATTTGTTCTCTTTCCCCTTTTGCTGCTAGTTGTTCTAGATGCAATTTGGTTTTTGATTGAGGAACACTATTTAGATCTATCGAAGACTACCTTGGTTGAATATGCAATGGGTAGTTTCAATAAAGATTATTTTTTATTCTGTGTTTAAGAAAAAAAATCTTCTGAGGGGCACGTAAAGAAGTGTTGTAAAAATTTGGACTAGTTGGCCTAGAATAATGTTTACAACACTGGCTCGATTTTATGTGATCGAGCGGTTTAAGTTGGTTAGGCTGGTTTACTCAATTTAATTATTGTTGGTCAAGGTGATTAAGCAAATTTTTATTAAAAGTTAATTTAGAATTAAAATAATTTATACTATTTAATATTTTTGAAGTATATAAATGTGACAATCATTCAAACATATTTGTATATACATATTAATTTATTTAATAAAATATATACTTTTAACTAATTTTGACCTCGACGAGAAGTCTGCTCTTGAAATAGCATTAATATTAATGTTGCAATTGTATTTTATTGGTTTTGAAAAATGGTAACGTGTTTAAGGGTGTGGTTTATGATTGGTCGGGGAAGTCTTGGTCTTCCCTCTGGATGGAGACATAATTTCACACTTTGGGGACAATATGGCCCCTCATATTAAAACCAATACTTGCTCTTAGTATTAAGATTTTGATACCGTCGTGATTTGAACTTGCCGTCCCGCTCATTGTAAAATTATAGATTAATTTAAAGCAAAATAGTAAAATAGGTGTCTTGTGCTATGACAAATTTGTTAATGGTTAATGGAAATCACAAGTTATAATTTAAATCACATCAATTATGATCGAAACATCTAATGGTTCAAATTTAATCATCTAATATGTTTGCATTTAGTAATTGTAGTTTTTAAAAATCAATTAATTAAGAACATGATTTAAACGAACGAGTAAGTGTGACCCATTGAATGGAGTATGCGGAGAATTGACTTGGGGAAGACTTTGAAGAGTCCAAATGAACAAGCTAGTCCAAGTCTTCTCCAATGTTTATTTCCGAAAATACCCTTGAAATTCTCTGAAATCTACAGTTATGGTATACGATCGTCACAAGACAGACACTGCCACTCCCGTCTCATCAATTGGTCTGCCAGATATTACAGAATTACCAAAATGCCACTTCCCAATTAGAGAGCAGCCGGAAAATGATTAAAGATGAGCTCAATAGAATAGAGGCAGGCCATTCGGTTGACATGAATATAAATTAGTTTGAGATGTACAAGTTATTCCATTTTTATTTTAAATTATTTAACATTTGGGGAGGTTGAATATATAGCATATTGATTCATATAAATATATTATCTAAGAATAAATTAATATACATACTCAATTAAAATATAAACTATGTTCTTTCAAATATATATATATATATATATAAACTATGCTATGCACATAAATAGTAAAAGTAAGTACTTTGGATATAAAGAGCTAATTTATATAAATTCTTTCAATTTTAAGTAATTTATAAAAATTAATTTAAGGGAAACTATCATTTTACTATACGTACGTATAATAGAATTTCATAATAACTACACCTAATTATTCAGGCCCTATGATTGGAGGCGCTAAGTCGAGCTCGAACTGGAATTGAGGAGTACGGGAATCAGAGAGCGGATCGGGACCTCCTTCGTCTCGTCATCTTCTCATCAAAAACCCTAGGGTTTTGAGGACCGATTGTGGTTTATCGGTGTCAAGTTCGTGAAAATTGTAGAAACTGCACTGAGCTCGCGGAGATGAGAGAAAATTTACAACAACAAAATGCACCGAACCCAATTCAAAAGAGGGGTTAGGTTTGATGGTACACGCAAGCTTGGTTAAAAGACATGTGGAAACAACGAACAGGGTGTCGGGACGACCTCTGGTCTATGAGCATTAAGCCCGAAACAAATGACATGGAGGTTCGGTCAAAATCCAACCAAACTCTGATACCATATTAGAAGCTCAACTCACCTAAAAACTTAAACTGATAAATAGATTTTCAGATTGTTATACAAACAAATGAATAAAGTTATATATTTCAGATGGAATACTCCCTAATAGAAATGAAAGAAGAATCAAACATATTTCACCTTAAAACTAAAATTACAGTAGAAATCTTAAAATATTCATCAAGCATTTCTATAATATATATTTGATTGACAAGGTCACTCACCCCTATAATGGGCCAAGGAATAGTCAACCAGCAATGATATCAATGACATAACTGTAATTAAATGTGAAACACATGGGCAATAAACAAGCATCATTTGTATAAGAGAAGCAACCAATCGATCCAATTGCAGTGCCCAATACATTCCGCGAAATGGAGGAGCATGTTTCTGCTTCAGCTCACACTCACAAGCTTGACCTCCTCTTCCTCTGCTTACTCTTTTCGCTTTCCTTTCTTGTTCATTGCTCCGTCTCCGAGATCATTTTTGAAGAGCGATTCGAAGGTACTTCCTCTTCTTTTCTTTTTCTTCTTTTTTTTGCTTTCATTGTCTAGTGTTTGGTTCCTCAGAAAATTCCTCGAAACACACTATACTTTGTGCCCGATTTCTGCGCACTGTTATGGGCCGTGAGGACTCAAAATATCCTAGTCAAATCATTTTTTATACAATTAGTTCAGTTGGGTCGTTTAAAGTTACATTTTTTATGATTCTGTTTGTGCAATTTTTGTTATTTTCTTTCTTTCCCAGTTTCTCTCGTTTATTCATGGTAAATGGGTTTTGTTTGGTAAAGAGAAGAAATCGATTTTTGCATCAGGATTCTGTATTTGTTTCTCATCAGCTGTACCTGTTGCTTGTATGATGAATTTTTCTTCAGAGTTTCCATTTGGATTCTAAGCAAGTACTGGAATTGAAAGGATATGAAATTGGAACTATTTTTTAAGATATATTTGAAAGTAGCCAAACCAACAAACTTTTGTGGGCTTGTTGACTTTTATTAAGCTCTCTTACTTTATTAATTATTCTGCTACTTCCTTTCATCTTCTTTTCTCTCTTTTGGGGATTCATTTTTGTGGTCCTTGTGTTGTTGAGAAAATTGCTGTGTATTTTACAACCTCATTGTACCCTTGTCCCTATATTAGAGATATGATCTTCATTTTCCTCAGGTCATCTGTTTGGTTGCTGAGAATCACTGTGACAGGAAAAGGGGTGGAAACAATAAATTTTAGCCACTAAAACAATTAGATTAGGATATCTGAATGGTTGATGATAAACAAATGCTGCTCCAGCTTGTATTTTGGGCAGAGCAGAAGGAGGTTGTGCTTGCTTATGTTGAATGGTGAATATTGAAAACTAAAAAAATATCTTATTAAGAAACTAGGATTCGAGGTTCATTAAATGCTGAGGAACAGTGAAACCATTTTTGTTTCATTTTAGTTTACTGGCCCGTACAGTTTTCATCAATTTACCTCTCAATCAAAGAGAGTGTGAGACCAGATGAAGAATTGCTGTATTTTTTCCTATTGCCATATAGAAATATGATAATTCTCAGCATTAACTTCCCAGAATTAAAAGAAAAGGCACGTGTGTACCATTTTGGAAAATGAATGGTAGAAAAATTTAAACCCATAAGTTCTGCACATTTATGATATGGCTACAAGGCATATTATTTGAGCTTTGGGTTACTGACTATTGTGTTACCATAATGGAGTAAATGCTGCCTCCTGCTGTATTTCAACTATTCTAAAAGCTTAAGTGAACACTACCACCTAACTTGCTCGGTTGTCTTGTGATGCAAATATTTCCTAACAGATGGGTGGCACCGGCGTTGGGTTAAATCTGACTGGAAAGCCAGTGAGGGAAAAGCAGGCACATTCAAGCACACAGCTGGGAAGTGGCCTGGGGACCCTGATGATAAAGGTATTATCTTAGATTTTGAAAAGTAAAAAGAATTGTTTCTTTTATCCACTGGAATTTGAAATTGTTGAGTTCATGGTCCAACCATATGTGAAAGAGTGTGCCTGTTATAGAAATGTACAGTAGATGTTGTTCGGTGCCCTTTTGGATAAGGACGTACCTTCACTCAATCATTGTTTACGTAAATCTCTGCTTTTTATTTACCATACAGTAGATGTTGTTCGGTGCCCTTTTGGATAAGGATGTACCTTCACTCAATCATTGTTTACGTAAATCTCCGCTTTTTATGTACCATATTTCTAAAGGTAACTTGTTTTCTGATACATCGTGTCTATCACACTTTCAGATGTTTATGTGGACCTCCATTACTTGACTTGACTCTGTAATCCTCTAATTTTATGCTCTAACAGATGTTGATCCCTGAAACTTTAAGCACCATTTTTTTAATTTGCCATGAGTGGGAATAAGACCCCCTTATCTGTGTTTCTAGAACTCATCCCTTTTAAGCTTCCATGCATTGGAAGGTCAATGAAACTTTAGCTCATGGAAAGTATCTAATCAGACTGATACACAGCATCCAGATAATTCATTTTATGAAATTGGATGATGCTAACAATATATTCACTTGGTAAAACTTATCCACGAAACCAACATATCACTTTTGAGAGTTATGCAGTAGTTGTTCACCTACTGGTAGGTTTAGTGTATTTTCAGAATGATGATACAGAAATTGGATGGCTTTGGGTTTTGTAGGTATTCAGACATCATCCGATGCCAAACATTTTGCCATATCGGCAAAGATACAAGAGTTCAGCAACGCGAATAGAACATTAGTCCTCCAGTACTCTTTAAAGTTTGAGCAGGACATTGAATGCGGAGGTGGTTACATAAAGCTTCTCTCCGGATTTGTCAATCAAAAGAAATTTGGAGGGGACACTCCTTACAGGTGCGTCTTAAGCTGAACTAGTTTACATAACTTATCATGCATAGTCCAATTCTTTATATTGGTCTCTCTATTCGGAACATACCTTTGCTTTTTATATCCATTTCTTGAATTATATTATCGATAAGTTTACCTACTTGGGATCTTTGCCAGCTGTCTCCCCCTTCCCATACACGAAATCCTAATAGTAAAAACAGTTCCCGAGTTTATTGGCAAGGGGAAATAAAGAACTTATTTGTTTGTTTACCATTTTATATAAGCTTGAATGGGAACTCTTGCTGATTAGCAGTTTTTGTCTGTACAGTTTGATGTTCGGACCAGATATATGCGGTTCGCAGAAAAAGAAACTTCATCTTATTCTTTCTTACCAAGGGCAGAATTATCCAATCAAGAAGGAGTTGGAATGTGAAACGGACAAATTAACTCATTTCTACACATTAATTCTTCGTCCTGATGCAACATATAGCATTTTGATTGACAATAGAGAAAGAGACTCAGGAAGCATGTATACAGACTGGGATATCCTTCCTCCGCGGAAGATCAAGCCTGTAAAAGCTAAGAAGGTTCTGTCTTAAGCTTGATAATCATCTGACTAAAGATTATTTGACGATATTTCTCCTTATCTTTCTCGATCTAGTTATAGATGTTGAGTAGTTTGCATTATTAGAGAGGATCCATTAGATAGGTTATATTGATAAGTAGTTTTGTTAAAATTTTGAGTTCCTAAATCCATCAATTGTTGTCTTTCACAGCCGGCAGATTGGGATGATAGAGAATACATTGAGGACCCAAATGATGTAAAACCTGAGGTATATCTTTATGCATTTCCGGTCAATGGTTGTGAATCTGTTCTGTAATGTGTCATATAATTGTCATAAGTATGTTTTGCATTGCAGGGATATGATTCGGTTCCTTCTGAAATTCCTGATCCAAAAGCTAAAGAGGTGAGTTTCTATCAGTGATGCAAATCCTATTTATATGCTATATTAATATCTAGTGATGATGCCTTAATGTTTATTTTCAGATATTTTTCTTAATTACTTATCACGTTTTCGTTTGATTAAGTGCTTCAGTATTCCAAATTTAATGTTATTAAGAAAAGCTGAGGAAAGTAAAGTTTACATGATTTGTGCTTGTCTCCATCACTAGCCTGAGAATTGGGACGACGAAGAGGATGGCATATGGAGACGGCCAAAGATTCCGAATCCAGCATATAAAGGACCATGGAAGCGCAAGGTTTTAGCCAATTATATTCTATAATAAGTTGATAGAAAATCTTAATTCTCTATACTGAGTTCTTTTCATCTGCCAGAAAATCAAGAACCCTAACTACCAGGGGAAGTGGAAGGTCCAATGGATTGACAACCCAGGTTTTGACTTGTAACCCTATCTTGGTTGGTGTGCATAGTACAATTTAACTGGAATGGTTTCAAGAAAATATTTGATATTTTAATGAAATAATTGTTTAATTTTTTGTTCTTCAGAGTTCGAAGACGACCCTGATCTATACGTGATGAAGCCTATAAAATATGTAGGAATTGAAGTGTGGCAGGTAGGAAACGAGTATATATCTAGTTTTTTGATGTGCTAGCAATTGTTTGTGGAACCAACGGGGTGAATTATCAATTGAGTGCAGGTAAAGGCGGGTGCCATTTACGACAATGTGCTGATATGTGATGAACCAGAGTATGCAAAACAAGTTGTTGAAGAAGTATTTGCAAACAGAGAGGTTGTTTGTCTAGTCCTACTCCTTGGGTTCAGCTTCTTTTATGGTTTTAACCCAATTTGTGCCTTAACGTTTCATTTCTTTCTGAGATACAGATAGAAAAAGATGCCTTTGAGGAAGCAGAGAAAGAGAGGAAAATCCGTGAAGAGGAGGTACTATTTTTTTTTTGTTAACAAATGATGAGGATTTTGGGGCTTCAAATTTTGCTTCACTTGGAACTATTCTGACTGGTGCAGGAGGGTCAACGAGCACGAGAAGAAGGTGAAAGGAGGAGAAAAGAACGAGGATACGACAGGCGTTACAGGGGCAAGGATCGCTACAGAGAGAAATACGCAAAGGTGATTTTTTTAACAAACCTTCAAATCCGTGGACATCTGCGTAATTTAACGTATGGTTTTTTTTTCTTTCTGTTTTGCAGCGTTACATGGATTATGATCATGTAAGCATGAATCTCCATGCACAAAGCTATTTTAGGGTTGCTCGGTATTCTCTTTTCATATCTTCCTTTACTTAATCAAAGCATTTGTAACTTTGTTTGCAGGATGAACTATGATGATCGATCTGCAGCTATTTCTTGCATCTCCCCGATCCTCACAGAAATGGAGAAAATGAATGATAAAGTGCCTCAATCCTCGTTCATCACTGCCATTGGTTTCTACTTTCTTTTCGTGAAAATGTTGTATGAATTATTCATGCAAATGTTGTATTGTATCGATATGGTCCCTCAATTGATGATATATGTATGTATAAGTTTGTATGCTAAATGCAGACTCTTTTCATTGCCAACTTGTAGGATATTCAATAATCTCAATACAGCAATGGCTCGCACAAATTCATATAGCTGCTGCACCTATTTGTTCCGCAATAAGATAATATTATTCAATAAAAGAAATTTAGTAGTCACATGTAACATAATGGCCTTTTCCTGAACAATAATTGTATTGCAAACATGTGCAGCAAAAAGGAGATCAAGTTCACTTTAGTTTCAAGATCCAAGGATATATAATAATTCCATAAAAATTGTGATATCTTCTATGTAAGTTATGCTCCTTGCTTGTTCATTCCTACTAAAAGATCTTAATCCATGAAAATCGTACAATTGCTACACGAGTGGAACTTCATTTCCCAGGTAACTACACATAAATTACCTGAAACTAAAGCCCATTGACAGTGACAGATCATCTTCTTCGCACTGTAGTCCCAGGCCCTCTGGGAATGGCAGCTGCTGGCTGGGCGCCTGGCTGGCCACCAGCTTGTTCTTCAGGAAGATTCATTGCTTGGGTAAAGGCATTCATCACAATGAGTCCAAGAGGGATAGCGTACATCCACTGAACCAGACGTCGAACATTAGAATACAGAAAGCTGATTTTGCATGAGATAGTAGGCTTAAAAACCCTAAAATACAACACTCACATATTTAGCCCAGAAGGACCTCTCCGGTGGCGGTACCACTTCACCCTCCACAAGATCACCAAGAACTTCTTCAGAAAATATTGGAGCTCTGCAAATAACACACTGATGGATTAAACAAAAAGCTACGATAGACGAGATTGAAGATGAAGCAAGTGCTACATTTAAGGTATTTTGATGATCCCATATATATGTATAAACATATTTCTTTACTAATTGATATTCTGAAATAATGGCAGAACAAGTCTATTGGTTCAAGTAATTATTCCTTAATTACAGGCACATTGATGCTCAAGAAAGCTGGTAATTTTTTTAATCAACTCAAGAGGCTTTATATATATTTTCTGTTCAATTAAAATGACGAACATGTAGGTAGCATTATACCTTGGTGCCTGTTCACTGTTCTTCAAAACTGTGTGAGAGTTGAAAGTCCACCTTGCAGGCTGAAAGGGAGAAGACAATACACATTAGAAAGTAGCCTTTGCAACAAGGAACCTTGTTTTAAATGCAAGGGAAAGACAAGCATAATCAAGCACATGCCATCATTGAGATAAGATATATAGCCAACAACCTGAACTTCTAAACTACCTGCCACAAACCAGGCCTCCTGCCGCATAGGCACATTACACCATAAGGCCATGATTTTGACACATCCTTCAATTATCACAACTACCTCCTTTACCCAGTTAGCATCCCTTATTTTCTCTTCTTGAATATACAGCACACCAAATCAAAAGGATAAACCATTTGTTGGAATTATGAACTGACTTCCTCACAAAATTCTTTCACTAGCTAAGGTTTGAGACCTCCAATCGTTAACTTGCCCACACATATAAAGAAGCTATTATGCAAGTATACTCTGGTGCTCTTCAGATACTTGATTTTATGTGTCTCCCAATATTTTCCACAAAATATTGAACTGCACATGTGTCAGATACTAACGTGTGTGCCCAACACCCTACAAAGCATCGATGAATATGGTGAAGCACCTTAGATATCTACTTTTTGTCAGCAGCATAGGATATCTATAGAAAAAAAAACCGTTTGGTGGTCAAGTGGACATATTGTCTCGTAAGTCAGAGGTTCGAATCTAAGTGAGTATCTGCTTGGGGGCAGGAGGGTTAAGAGGTAGAAGTAGACTTTCTTTCACATTTGTAATCCTATAATAATAGGTAAATTTTATATAAAAAAGAATCCATAGAAACAAAACGTTCTCATATAGTCTCTCATATATGTGTGTATCTTGCATGAACAAGGAAATCAATTAATCTTCATAACGAGGGAATCAAATTCCAAGTCTGTACTTGCAAAAGCCTTTGTTTCTTACTCCCCCATGCTCTCATGTTCTCCTAGTCAAACTTGCTAGCAAATAACATTTGCTTGTTTTTATTTTACATTTCTTAATGATGTGATTTGCTTTTACCATGATAATGATAGATGAGTCTAGATAAAGTATATGAACTAATATGGCATATATAACATATCCTTAATGTATTATGATTTGTGTCTTATATTACACAATTTATGTTGTCGCTATATCTTTATCATATTGCATCTTGTATTGTGTGTCTGCGCAGCAACAAGAGCAAGCAAGTTTTGGTAGAAACTAGATTTAGGCTAGACTATTCAAATATGTACTTCTCATGATTGTGGCTGCTTTGAATTACATCTGATGGCGACTGAGCCTCATATGGCCGACCATAACAGTAAGGGACAATTCAGTTGTAGATATCCAGGTCATCATTGTTACTTTCGACCGCAAACAGGGTTCAAGGAACTGCCCAAGGAACCCAGCTCCAATTTCGTTAAGTTTCTCCAAAAGGTATTACAAATTTATTTTGTTGAAATATTCGCTCACCAATTGCCATATTGAAAAGGTCCGGGAAATAAATGAACCAAGGATGTCACCTCAACAGTTGTCATCTTCTATTCTCAGTTTTTTTTTGCATAGAACCCTTCCCCAACATAAAAGTAAAAAGGGGCTTATTGGGCATGCTCCATCTCAAAATAGTGATGCTAATTGCTACCACAATGCTCAGCCAAGCCCTCTTGCATTCATATTAAGGATGTCTCTGCCACAAGGGCAGCAAGTAGAGTCCCCATATGTTACATTTTGAGAAAGGAAAATATATTTCAGGTTGTAAAGCCTTTTTCATGTTAACATTTCTTTTGAACTACGCAGGTTTAAAGAAAGTATCCAAATAATGGCTACCACTGGTTGTTTCCACAACTACTGTGATTCTCATAACAGATACATGTAGTCAAAATAAAAGGAAAAGATATAAAAATGTCAAACAAGACTTCAGTTGGGATCAAAGCATGGTGCCATATCTTGCGCAAGACTAACAGCTTATTCAAGTAATATATACCCATGGTTGAGACTCTAGACAATAATCTTCTGCAAATTCCTAGAGAAACTAAAACAAAAGGTTTGCTCTGACTTACAAGTTTAAGTTGACGAGGATATGAACATGCTCCAGGTGCACCATAAGTGACAGCCAAGACATTAGCCCCTTCCTGTAACAAAGTAAAAAAAAGAAAGAAGAAAACTTAGGCTTCTTTTATTCATCAGCAAAATTTATGACACTCTCAACTTGAAGTTGTTACCACATTCAACTCCTATACTGAACTCTAATGACATGTCCGTGACCATTGTGCTTAGTGCTTGCTTCTAAGAATTCATAAACAAGATTTTAAGATCTCTGTTCCAAAGCTGGCTTTACTTCCATTCAATTTAAAAATAAAAACAGAATGTAATACCCAAGCAAAACAAGCTATCCAGTGGGAAAATCAAACTTCTAAAATTTTCTTGGTTTTGAGTAAATCAAAGCAAGACTGCAAGAGTCAACTAAATATCTTAAAACTGTATATACCTACCAAACAGAAATGAGGTACATACATGACACATAGCAAATAGATATGATAGTAGAAAGCCAGGTAGAGTTGAGAGTTACCATATGTATCACAAAATGCTCTTCCAAACCATCCCGTGGAAGACATCTCTGGAATTGAACAAACAGAAGGGGTCAGTTTAGTGTGTTAAAATAAATACCTGCAGTGGAGATGGATCATATGGACAAACACAGAAATGTGCCATGGTTTTACCCTGTGTTCAAGCATGAATTATCCTGACATATAGAGCATGGAGATTCTCTGGAATACATGCCAATGCTATTCAGAATACTATTTTCCTCTGGGTTAAAAATACAAGAATATGAACATCTAATAGGAGCTTTTTCAAGGAGGAGGAGGATGGCTATTAACACCGTGTGCTAGTACTCCAGCAAAGAACAATCTAGGAGAAGATTAAACTTGACTTTATTACAACTCATTACTGTCTGATACAAAACTTATGTCTAACATCTCATGCAAGTTCCAACCTAGATAAATTTTTGTTCACAGTTCTAGCTACATGCTTGCTCTCAGAATAAGGTGGGGGAAAATTAGCCATGTTCTCAACCATCACTTCATCAGGTAATGTATAAAAGCAGTTTAAAAAGGTCATCATTCAACACAATAAATAAAGCCCATCATATAAATGAGATAATGCAACAAAGGTCAACAAAGAAAACATACTGCTTTCACAGATGAAACTATGTACTCCCTTCCTGGAGGACTCAAAACATTGGATGGGAGTCTGATTCTATAGAATTCATCAGCAAGAAGTAGACTCTGCAAGAATCATATTAGAATCTTAAAGCAATGTAAAATGACAAACTGAAAAAAGATATGAACTACAAGTACACAAACTTACCTTGAACTTCTCCTTCTCCTCGTCGTTGAAAGCATTTCTCACAAACCTCAGCTTAGTAAGAGTCTAAGAAAGATACAATTCATATCAGTTGATTAATAACATGGGTTATCCAGAGTGCTAATAGTGAAAACAAAAGGCCACTGAAAATCCAGCCAAAAACTCAATCAAACTTCAATAACAAAATTAATGAAAAGCCACTCCATCAAGTTCAGTCTCAATTTCAATGATTGGCCAAATTAATATACATGAATCGGTTAGTTACTGAGATTCTATGATTAGCCAAAGATAAAACCTACACTTGACTGATCTTCACGCCAGTAGAGAGTCATTTCATCAAGTTCAGTTTCAATTTCAATGAAAAGCCAAACGAATTCCGATCTTTTAAAATCAAATTTCCAGTTACAGTTCTCTTCCAGAAAGAGAAAACTCAGATTCGCGCCGCGATCTCGAAGTAGAAACCTATTTTATTTTATTTTTACTTTCAACATCAACAGACCTGATAAGGAACTTGGAAAACGAACCTGGCCGCCATGGCTCCAAGTCTTGATGCGAGCAGAGAAGGTGCCGGCGGAGGAGAAATCGGAGTCGCCGAAGGAGTGTTCGAGGGTGAACTGGATCTTGGAGTCGGAATCGGAATCTGAATACTTCTTCCGAGAGGTGGTGGTGGTGGAAGGAGGAGATGGTCTGATTGGGGAGGCGAGATCAGGAGAGTGAGCTCCTTCTAGGCCAAACTCCTCGTCGTCGGCCAGAAGCTCATCGGATCTGAAAGCGAGCGAGCGATGAGAAAGCACGGTGAAGACGATGAAGAAGAAGCACGAGAGCCTCATCGTATCGAAGGAGGAGAGGAGCGATCGGCTATGGACTCAACGATAGAGAAGATCTCCTGTTCCTGTTAGTAGGGGACTTAACCTGCAAAACTACTTACTTATTTACTTTACAAAATTACATATTAACTCTCAACTATTCACTATTTTCACTTAATTATCTCTAACTTTGAAAAGATAATATGAAATAGGGATAATGATACTTTGTTACATCTAACTATACTGAAATGACACTTTCATACTCTAACTACTTTTCTCTCTTTTTTAGTACCCTAACGATTGTTTTGTGACAACTTATGCTAAAATGACTGAAATACCCTTAGTTTAAGAAATCAGAATAGAACTGGTCCAATTTGATTTTTCAAACCAAATTTAAAATTGTTCAAATTTAATTTTAGATTTGGGGGCATAATTGTAATTTCATCGTAAATATAAACCAAATTGAACCAGTGATAAACAAAATTGAACCAATTCAATTTATAGTTTCTTAAACCAATGGTAGTTTAAGTATTTTAGAGCTAGGTTGTCACAAAAAAATTGTAAGGATACTAAAAAAAAGAGAAAAGTAGTTAAGGTATGAAAGTGTCATTTCGCTATAATTAGGTGTAATAAAGTGTCATTATCCCTATAGAATATGACACACTCAAAATTTTACGTTTTTAATTTTGATATACTCAAGTACTACCTAATGTGCCATTTTAGTCATGATTTGAGGTATGTATTAAATGGACAAAAATGAGAACTTTGGTGTATATAAAAAGATAAAATTATCACTTGGATGTAGCAAAGTTAGAAACGTAAAAATTAAGGTGTATTAAACTTCATTTTGTTTACATTTGACTCTAATAACCTTAAGTTAAGGTTAAACAAAGGGATGACAAAAACTGCGAACCCGATGAGTACGTGACTTTCATGCCCTGATCGGACGAGAAACCTCTAAAACAATGGATGAACGAGTCAGGTTCAAGTATTTTCTTCAAGAAATGCTACCAAGAGGAAATCCAGGGATCACAATTAGGATCCCCTCCACAATTCAAATCTCGAGACATCGTCTGCCCCGAGTCTATATTTATGTGTCAACAAGACCACAGTACTTGCTAATACCATTAAATCTTGATTCGATTCAAATAATATCCAACCAATTTATTTTTAAAAACATACCAATATTTAGTGTGATTAAAATGTTCAAATTTAACACTTAAGCATGAATATACATTCCACATTCCTCTCAAAAATGATTCTTATTTCAAGGATACACATTTGATTCTTTCATCGGTAATGTGTCAAACTTTGGATTCAGTACCTCTCTTGTGAAGAAATAAGCACTATTTTGCCGCTTAACTCAAGATTTGTTGATAATGAGAGACCCAACATAAACGAAGACTCGAACCCTAATTACAACACATTTGACTAAACATAAACTTTGCATGCAACTCAATACTCCTTTGCTTTTCTCCTTAGTTCATTCAGCTCCCTTTCAATCTCAGAGTCCCGAAATGGAAAAGCCGTGTTTGAACTTCTCCCAGGTGGAAGCTCTCCTTTCTGTTTAGCCCAATAAAACCGATGGTGATCAGCGCACAATTACTCCAAACCAAGAGATACTAATCACAAATCTCTTCATTAACAATGTTGACATTCAGACAACATAGATTATATCAAAATTGGATTTACACAGAGATACGGAAGATAAATGACAAAGCCAATAATACCTTGGTGCTTGCAGATAGTTCCCTCTTCATGTTTGCAAGATCTTCGTCAACAGAAGAGCTTTCTAGCAATGCAAACTGTAAATAGAGCATCATTATAACAACGGCCATCAACTATGATTGAAAAATATTCATTACATGCGTGATAGTTCAAAACCCAGAATATTTTCGTCAACTTTTTCTGGCTACAAATAAGTATTCTACCAAGAGTGCAACAAAAAGGTTGTCACGTTTGATTTCGTGCAAAAATTAAGGACTGGTAGAGTTATTGCTCCAATTCCCATCATGTCTTCATGTGCTCCCCACTTGCTAACACACTCAAGGTATATTATAACGAACTCAAACAAGGATATTATATAAAACCCGTATGCATCATTCACTTCCTCGGAAGGAAAGTATACACTTATTCTAACAACAACCAATTTAGGGTGAAATTTTGAATAACAGAATCAAAGGATGCAAGGGAAAACTTAAATGACAGATGCTTCTGTGTATGTCAAGACGAGGGCTAATGGTTGGTCAATTATCATATTCACAACATATGTAACCCAAATGTGATGTAAGGGTTCATCAAACCAACCCATCCCTTCAAACCTTATAAATAAGAAACAATCTTATTCACAAGCACACATCCTAGGGAGATTTTCCAAAACTATAGCCCAGCCGAGAGACATGTGTATTCAGGTCGTAAATAGATAAGAATGAGGGAGAAAATGTTACCTGTCCTTCTAGATCATCAGAAGACTGATGAAGTGCATCTGCCTGAGACTCCATCACCAAAACTGAAATGATAATAAACTAATGTGTTGGCAACTATCTATATGATTAAATCTATTCTACTTGTTGAATTCCAAAATATATTGATATTATTATGAATAACTTGTTCTCAATTACAATAGCTAATTCCCTTGTATAGGGAATAATAGGAAACCAACTAGACTTAGGAAACTAACCTAAATTCCAGCCCTAATCATACTTAACTATTTTAACACATTCCCCTCAAGCTGGAGCATACAAGTCATATGCACCAAGCTTGTTACAAATATAA
>JAYMTP010001017.1:0-26993 GCA_036897365.1 Geranium brycei | reverse complement strand
TGGATTGAATACATTTTTGGTCCTAAAGTTTAGGATACGACAATGGGGCAAGTTTGGGGCGAATATAATGACTTTTACTATCCTTACATCGATCAAGTCAAAAGTCAAGAGTATTGGTTTTAATCATGTTTGGGTAATGTGACCTCTTTACTAGGGATGTCATAGAGGTTGATTTAGTGATATGTCTCTTGTTAGATCAATGATATTAAATCCTTGTCGAATTTGAAGATTTTTGTCATTGAATAGGTAGTGAGCAGATTTTGTGTTCTCGTTCTCATTTATGTGCCCCATCATGAAGAACATATTTTGTCCCTTCTGATTCCATATCGACGAAGGATTTCGAATCCCATCTCAATTCTTGAAAATATTCAACCTGATATCGATCATGTTAAGAGAATTGGTTTTCATCATGTTTGGATGATTTTGTCTTTCTGTTAGGAATACCAGTGATGATAATTTAGTTATCTGATCACATACTTCTCAAATTGGGGGATATTAAATCCCCGTTTAGTTCGGAGATTATTGTCATTAAATGTGTAGTGAGCAGATTATATGTGCTCGATCCCATCTACGTGCCTTACCCTAAAAAATATTTTGTCCCCACATGATTCTATTTCGACTGAAAATTTTGAACCCTGCCTCTATTCTTGAAATTGCTCAACCAATAAATTATAAAAAAATCTCTAAATTCAACCGGGACTTGATATCTCCAATCCGAAAGGATAGAAGACGAGCATTAATAAATTTGTCTCGAACCCACACTGTTAACACCGAATCGCCTTTGTAGGGTACGAGAATCATTCAAATTGTCTCATTACCATCTCTAATATTGGTTTACGTCATATTGATAATTTTGGCATTGTACTAATTATATTTTTGCTATTGGGTTAATAATAAAAAAATGCTTATTACCTTATTTCCATAACTCCAACAACAAAATTGGCTTGGTTCTTAAATTCGGAATCAAATCAATACAAAAAAAATTATCAGAGACTAAAATAATGATTTTAGATAAATGGTAAATAATCTCCAAAAATTAAATAAATAAAATAAATAGAAGAAAACAGAGAATACATATAATTTGACCGTTGGGCTGAGAAAAGATCAGCCCAAATATAAACCATAACGTGCAACAAAACAGAGCGCAGGAAAAAAAATAATCGAGCGAAGCTTGAGGAAATGGCGCGAAGATGGCGGGAAATAGCTATCGTCTCCTCCACAACTCTGAGATCTGGAGGAGGGAGGTGCTTACACATGTACGTGCATGCAAGAAACTCGGCATCGAAGCTGGAGTCTTCTCAATTTCGCCCCGACAAAACCTGAGAAACTTCTCGGTTCCGAAGAATTTCGGATCTCGCAAGCTCGATTGTGAGTCATGGATAGTGTTCCTCATTCTGGTTCAGGTAGATTTTGTGAATCGATCGTGTTTTACCTGCGTTTGCGCTGGAAATTTTGAGGTCGCGGTTGCGAATTCACTGTATCATCTACGGAATCGCGATGGCTCGCGTTGCTTATGATTTATACATAATCGTTGGATTCATCGTTTTTGGCACATTGTGTTTGGGTTAAAAAGTTTCAGATCTGTGGGGTTTTGGTGAATCCGAATTTTTGGAGTGATTGGGTTAGGGTTGGCGATGCAATGTTCAATGTAGATTTGGAATTGATAGGGTGCGATTTAGTATTGTGAGTGCAGTGTAATGCGAAGGAGAGCTATGGGCTGTAGAATTGGGATTCTTTGCCAATTATGTTGCTGTCTTTGCTGAGTAAGCGCTCGTTGGAGGTTGATTCCAGGTAAAATGTGAACATGGCTATGCTTTAACTGGTTTCAAGTATTAGACATATTGTTTTAGGAAGGTAGTTTATTTATTTTCAAGAAATATTTTAGAGCTTCATTTTATACAATTTTGTTGTATGCACAACTGGGTCATGTCGTCCACAACACAAGCACCATTAGATTACACAATCACAGCCCTCCCCGTGAACTGTGTGGTGGAGGGTAAGTCCCTAACAACATGGAGCTTAGAGGCATCGAATGGGGTTTGAGCCCATGTTGTTGAAAGGCGCGGGAAAAATGCTAACCATCTCGGCCATCCTCATGTCGTAGGTAGCGTTAAATATGTGACCCTTTGCTGACCTTATTTTTATCGGCTACTTAGTTTTGTGATATTATCATATTAAGCTGTTGTTTGTCTATTGTTTGTTATTAATTGCATTTGGTGATCTAGTGGTCATTGATGTAGCAGGGATGCGTATGGATTTACCTTGAGACCTCAGCACATTCAAGGATATAAGAATTATGTTTATATTTACAAGGTATTTGGTACATAGTTTAAGTTTGTTTACAGTAACTATTGTGTGTACTGAACACATCTATGCTATTGAGTTTTTAATATCTTAATCTAAACCAGTGGAGGCATGTGTTATGACGAGCATTTCCAATAATTAACTGTAAAACATTTTTGTTTCCCTTATAATAATGGTCTCATGGAACTTCTCAACTTGGGCCTAGATTTGATGGGTTAACCTACATAATTTACTTGAACAAAGACCAACTTGATTTCAGTTTCTTCTAGATTGTCCTTCTGTACTGAAGCCGATCAAAGAAATAGAACTACACAATTGTTGACTCTGTAACATATTAATGGTTCAGGAAGAAGAAGATGAAAGATCACATAGATGGAAGAACTTCCTTGAACAGCAACTAAAATCTTCTCGACCGAGTTCTCCTGAAGAAATACGTACAAAAGCATCACATGCAGAAGATGCTACACCAAAAGAAGAGAGCATTTCAGATAGGAGTGAAGGAAAGGATGATACTAGTAGCATTGATTTTGCTTTCGGTGGTTCAATTGAGAAGGAGGTGCAACCTACAAAAGAAACACAAACTCATAGGGTCCAAACCTGGATTCAGATTAAACCATCCCTTGGTGCCGTTGATCATATGATGAGTTTACGTGTCAAGACGAGAAAACACGTGATAGATGAGCAGAAAAATGATGAAGGAGACCATCTTTCGTCAATTAAAGAGGTGGAGCCTTTGCGAGTGGTTCACGAAGAAAACTTAGAGAATCGTGTCGATGAGGTGTCAGATGACACCAATAAACACTCCATGATGGGAATTGGCAAGGCCAATGGGCTCTCTTCTGAATCTTTCTTTCCTTGGAAAGAAGAATTGGAGTGCCTTGTCCGTGGTGGAGTGCCAAAGGAACTTAGGGGAGAGGTATATTTCAGTCTGTTAGGCCTTTAAGTTTTCTGCGTTCAATAATTTGGCCATTACAGGTTTGGCAAGCGTTTATAGGTGTAAGAACTCGCCGAGTGGAGAGATATTATGAAGGTTTGCTGGCAGATACTGGTGATGTTGATATCAGCAAGCTAGGTGATTCACCTGGTGGACCCTTGAAATGGTTAAAGCAGATTGAGAAGGTCATTAGATGAATGCGCCTTGGACTTTATGGTTCAATCTTTTCAATTCCGTAGGTGCTACTTCTTTTACTTCTTATTACTACCAGGGTTTATCCCTCAGTTAAACTTTACGTTTTATTTTCAGGATATACCGCGAACATTCCCTGGTCACCCGGCTTTGGATGATAACGGCAGGGATTCTTTGAGGCGCTTACTTTTTGCATATGCTCGACATAACCCTTCAGTTGGATACTGCCAGGTAATTGAGTTCTCAGTTTTCTCTCTCTGTATTACATGATCCTCATATTTTTCTCTTTCTTCCATACCTTCGTTCTCCAGTGGTGTTTTCAGAAAAGTCAGTTTTGATTTTCTGCTGCCCCTTGCTTCATTTCATCTAGTATACATAAGTATAGAAATAAGTATGATATTGATACAAATTTACATGGTGTAACTATTTTTGTTTCTTATATGTAACTTGTTATTCAAAACACATGCAGGCAATGAATTATTTTGCTGGACTGTTATTGCTTCTGATGCCAGAGGAAAATGCTTTTTGGTATCTCTCTCTCTAGCCTATTATTGTCAATTCCTTTGTTGACAATTATGCTTTGGAAAATTTGCAGAATATATCTTAATATGGCCTCAAATTAGATGTGTGATGGATGAAACATGATATATAACCATGCATTATATGTCTGTCTATCTATCTATCTCACTATCTGTATGAAAAAGTCGTGGATGTCTATATGTACACTATGTCTCAGGAGGTATACAGTAAATACTGACTTGCTAAATTTAGTCTGGTTTGTGTTGATGTAATTTGCAGGGCTTTGGTGGGAATTATTGATGATTACTTCGAGGGGTACTATACAGAGCAAATGATAGAATCTCAGGTGTGTTTACGCTGCTTTGGCAAACATATTTCTTGTTTGGTAATACGACATATTAACTTGTTCATTTGGTTTATGCTTCTTCATCTTGGTTAAGTAAAATGGGTGTTGAGAGAGACCAGTATGTTCAGAGTGATGGTTTCACTTATTTAATCTTTCAGCCAGAATCATTCTTTCTATTTTTAGGTGGATCAACTTGTTCTGGAGGAGTTGGTGCGCGAAAGATTTCCTAAATTGGGTTTGGCTGCTTCTAAGTTTCAACACTAGTCATACTCTTTTCTTCATTTCGTTCTTCAGCTGAGTAGGGTCGATAGTTTCTCATTCAATCTGTGCATCTCGTGCAGTTAATCATCTGGATTACTTGGGGGTGCAGGTGACATGGATCACTTCAACCTGGTTCCTTTCTATATTTGTTAATATGCTTCCTTGGGAAAGTGGTGAGGTTAAGGTAGTGTGATTGAGCATTTCATTTGTCAAACCTAATTTTCTTAAAATTTTGTATTTGTCCTTTATCTCCAGTCCTTCGAGTTTGGGATGTGATTTTATATGAAGGAAATCGCGTCATGTTATTTCGAACAGCACTTGCTTTGATGGAGCTATATGGTACTGGGCGCATGCTTATATTAGTCATGCATTCCTTTGCTTATACTCTCTCAGCCTAGTAATTATATCAGATTTGATTTCGTAGGTCCAGCATTAGGGACTACTAAAGATGCTGGGGATGCAATTACCTTATTACAATCCCTCGCTGGCTCAACATTTGATAGTAGCCAGCTAGTTATGATTGCTTGTATGAGTTTTCAACGTGTAACTGAAGATAGGTTGCAAGAGCTGAGAGAAAAGCATCGCCCTACTGTACTAAAATTAGTTAACAGAAGATCAAGGGGGGCTAACCCTTGGAATGACTCTAAAGGTGTCAGATCTAACCTATATAGTTTTAAGCCGGAACGTGCCGGAAAAAATAAAAAATTTCTGAATGGTTGGCTGATGAACATGCAGGTGGAGCTACACCTCGCCCTGAGTCTTCGGAGTTTGATGAATTTATTAGTGGCATAACTATCGGTTCAGAAGATGATGCCTTACCAGATCTTGAAGAACAGGTAGCTTTCTCCTTTCATCCAAGTGCTTTCCTAGGTGTATCCAAGTTGTTCGTCTTGATGATTGTTTGAGTTTTGAATGCCCACATTGTGTCAGCAGTCTTTCAAAATTGAATTCTTAGGTGGATAGCTCGAATTCTGCAATTTTAAATTAGTCTAGAAAACGCCAACTCAGAACTATAGTTATCAACCACCAACTCAAACTTACCCTGCTTCTTTTGGCATTGTCTTCTTTACACTTGATTGGCAGTAAGTACATTATAAATTCTAAACAGCATACAGGAAATCTCGAAACATATATGCTTGATGCATGTACATCTGCAAATGTAGGGTTACATACAAGAGTAAAATACACATAATTTAAATGTTACTACTATACTTCTAAAATTGATTCAGCATGCTAGTTCATCATCAAATACAAGCTGGTATGTGTGCAGAAATGCTTGCTTGATTCTGAACTATATTTAATCTTCATTATTCACTCTTAAATATTATAATTGGTCATCTTAAAAACTGTTTGTGGAGAATGGGAGTGGTTCTATAACTTGGGTTTAGGTGCCTCGTGAAGCATCAACCTGAGTATAAATCTTAAAACAATCTCCTGGTCCATCATCAGGAATAAGCTGTCTGTAGAACCAGGGGTGTGGGGACCCTGCACGTCTTGTGCTTCTGCAAATGATTGAAGTGCCTTGGTCACCCTGTCAGCGGTCTTTATGGTGTTTTTATAAGCAATATAACGATTATATTAAAGAATAGATAGTGAATTCCCAAGTTGGGAATAGGAAGCTCTAGGAACAGAACAAAGAAAGTGAAAGACATAATTGAAATAATACAGAAGTCTAAGGAACGCCTTGCAGAGATGATGTTTTATTTTCCGCATCGATCTGTTGTAATGTTGAATCATATCCTCGTCCCTGGCCTCAGAAGTGAAACCCAAGAATTTACAAAGTTCCCAGGTTTTCTTAGCACTTGCAACGGAGTCAGAGTGAGTTGGACTGCATGATTTCTCTTAGAAGGAGGAAAGATCTGGAGGCTCGGGCGGGGACACTGAACGTTGAGAGGGCTTTAACTGCTTCTTTTGATGTAAGGAACGTGGAAAACAGCGGCAACGATAAATTGGTTTTATTACAGAGTTCCATAGTCCAAATTCTCTTCCTACAACTGGCACGTTGCATTCAAATTATATTAATGCTTATAATAAATCTTCTGAAAACATTGTCGCGAGAATTAGATGGAATCCACTTGTAATTAGTTATGGCATGGATTATTTCTGCCTAACTTCTTTTAAGTTTCATTCATTAACAGCTTCTGTGCAGGTGGACTGGTTGAAGGTTGAGATCATTAGATTAATGGAGGACAAAAGGTCTGCTCTACTCAGGTTACTACTCTCTGTGATATCTAGTCTCTGCATGTTTTTGAGGATCAATTAGTAGTTCACATGGGCACAGGGCAATACTCTACCTGAACCTCTAAAACTAACTGTAACAAATTTGATGGTTGGTTAATTTATGGACCATACAAATTATTTTACTGGAATTCTTCTGTCAACTCAAAAATCATCATATCCAACTTTTGTGATCCTTCCTACATTTCTGTAGTACCATCAAGATGATAAATATATACTTTAGATGTCAAAGTGTAGTCACTCAAACATCATTGAAGCGACTAAACAGGCACTTCAATAAACCTCTCTGTGGATTGTGTTTTAACCAGAGCTGAGGAGCTGGAGACGGCACTTGCGGAAATGACCAAGGAAGATAATAGACCACAACTGGTTACGAGGGTATGTTCAGAGTCAATATATCATGAATCTTTTTCTGTTATAATTTCCAATCTTATTGCGTTGATGCATTTATGTACTATTTGGCTTCAAAATGACGGAACATTATTTTCTTATATTCCTGCTTTGGGGCATGTTTATGAATATCCTCACTAATAGTAAAAGTCTTCACATCTGTTAAATATAGGATAGTGGCGCACACAATCTAATTTGCTTATATAAGTATCATTCTTTCTCATTCTTGTTTCCTTAGTGGTATACACGTTCTTGCTTAGCCGTTTAAATCATTATTTTTGGATTCTTTTTGTGAAGCAAAAATGCTACAGGTGTTTCTCTTCTCTTTCTTTGGTTATTTGACATGTTAATAATAAGTCGCAATGCTTTCCAGATTTAATAGAGAGATGATGTAAAAAATTTACATGATCTTTATAGTTATGTAGCGGTTTAGCTGAGCAAAGTTCTTTCACATATTCTCATTAAGCACGTACTGAAAAGGCTCCTAAGTTTCATCCATAAATTCAGATTGAGCAGTTGGAGAAAGAGACAGAAGAGTTACAGAAGGTCCTCCTTGATAAGAAAATGCGAGAAGATTCAGTGATCGAGGTTTAAATTTCACAACAATCTATTTTGAAAGAACAAACCATACTCATTCAGATGCTCTGTTAGTTTTTGTAAATTTACTATCAAATGTTATAGGTCTTGTTGCGGGTAGAGCAACAGCAAAGGGAAACCGAAGACGCTCGAAGATCAGCAGAGAGAAATGCAGCCACTCAAAAATATGCCCTCAAGATGCTCGAGGTCTGTCCTATTTCTGCTGTTATTTATCGGTTTCCTAGTTATGATGGAGGTGGGTAATGAATATAAAATTTCTTGCATCATCCTTGCATTCTGAACTCAGCATTATAATGTACAGGAAAGATATGATAAGGCTTTAGCTAAAGTTGCAAAGATGGAGAAGAGGGTCATCATGGCAGAATCAATGCTGGAGGCCACCTTGCAATATGAATGTGGACAAATTAAAGCCCAAGCATCTCCAGGGTAATTCTTATCTCTTAACATCACATTTGCTTGCAGTCTTTAGCTTATGCCTTAAATAATGCAAATGATTCGGGTTTGGGCATAGCTGTGTGTAAAATCTGAACTGAGCATACATAGGATCCTTAACTAAGATTTGTTCCTTTTAGTTACAATTACAAAGGACTGTGCATTGTGTAGGCTATCTCGGAGCTCTTCAAGTGAAATACAAAGCCACTTGAAGGAAGGTCAAACCCCGTCAAGGGAAGGTCCCTTGAAAAAGATGAGTATACTCTCTAGGCCATTCTCACTCGGCTGGGGTGACAAGAACAAGGTAACATCAACACACCCTTCTCTGCATTTTTGACAGGAACATGTTAGGTGCCTAATTAGTGAATCTCAGCTAATAATGGTTCTTAGAGAAATGATAGTAACTTGTTTTAGTCATTTATAACTGTCCACAAAAAGATTTAGCAAGGTTCTAAAACTCAGGATTAAGGAGAACTCGGCGAGGCAAAAAATAAAGAGTTAGGAGAACTCAGAAAGAAATCGCCAAAACTTATTTCGTATTAAACAAATATTATACACATATATTCACATATAATTCATGTAAAGGACAAAAATAAACAACTTAATAAGTTAAAACAAAGCACAAATTATAGAGCAATTTTAAAGCATAGGTAAGAAAATAAAATTAAAAAAATCGGCCAACTTTGATCAGGTTTGAACCAGTGAGAACTCGGTGAAACTGAACCACCGAGAACGAGTTTTAAAACTGCCAACTCGACTTTACAGAGTTGTTGGGAGTTTTAGAGCACTGAGATTTAGTGACACGCTCTTGTTTTGTTCCTGCTGTTAAAAATGTATAGTAAAAGGGAAGACAACCCGTCCTCGCACTAATCCCGGGGACTAAAGATTATAATCGCTGATTCTAATCTTCGTACCTATTACAAATACATGTAAAACGATTATGTTCCTGCTGTTATAAAAATGTACTGTAACAGGGGAGCACAACCAGTCCTGGCGATAATCCTCCCAGAGACAGAGACAGAGAGGCTCAGTGAAAAGCTCAAGGATTCACTGCCTGTAATGTATCTCTCAGTCTCAGTTCATGCCCCAAAGCTTCCCAAGGACTCGAATCTGTTTCGTTTATTACTGGTTCGGTGTTCCTCAAGCTTTGCTTGCGAGAATGAATTATAAATAGCTGTATGTATATATGTACGCATGTTTGTTTCTTATTTTTCCTTTTGTTTCTCTGTTTTTCTTTCTGTTTTTACTTTTTCCTGGGAAGTCCATTTGTAAAACCTATTTTAGCTTCGTTGTCATGTCACAGTTATGCATATTAATGGTGTATGATACTAACAAGTTGCTATGAGTTCCCGGAGCATGTAATCAAACCTAAAATTGTTAAGGCTCTAGTCGAGTTAACTCGATTTTTTTTCCATTTGGTTTCAACTCTATTCTGGTTTGAACAAGCTAAATATTAAAGTTCAAAATCAGTTTCGTTAATATTTATTTAAATATATATTCAGTGTTAAGATGTGACATGCCGCTAAAATAGAGATGAATACTCTAATGAGTCATGATTCATCAAGAAAGCAAATTTGGTTCGGTTAAGAAGTAACATGACACTAACATAAAGATGTAAGGTGACACTTATTTTGAGATGTAACAAGTTATGTTTGTAGCAGTGTTATGAATATTTTTGTGACCGGTCGATATACTGACGATATATTAGTTTTTGCAAATTTTTCGAGACGAAACCGTCGATATCGGTGAAAATACCGGTCAAATCTGGTTGACTCAGCAAAATTCAAATTGATTATGGTCTAATTCGGTCTAAATTAATTAATTCTGGTCTACTCCAATTTAAATCAATTAATTTTGGTCTTGTTCGATCTAATCTGATCTTATTTGGTCCACCTAATTAATTCTGGTTTGAAATTTGAGTTAATAAACAACAAATAAAAAGTAAAACCTGCATTTATTCATCTCTTTCAATTTCACGTTTGAACTTCGAGTTTATTGACAAGTTTGAAACTGAAAATGATTAAATATCATTCATTTTGTTTTTAATAAATTGTATATATGTTTAATTATTTATTTATTACAAAACGCGTTTTGCCGCGATCTTTCCGTGATCTCCTCGAGTTTGGCATATCTCTCTTTTCGTCGGCTGGCCGATATATCCCCGAGATCGGATATTCATAACCTTGGTTTACAGTGTTAAGATGTAACGTGACACTAACATAAAGATGAATTAGCTAAATGTTACAAATCATCAAGAAAGCAAATTTGATTCGGTTTTGACAATTTGTCAAAAACCTTAATTTAGAAGGTAAAGAGTTACAAAATACATTACACTTTCAAAATGTACCAAAAACTGTGAAGCATTGTTACATTCTTCACGTCAACGATTCGGGGGTTCATTCTGTTGAACTCATTTGAACACTGGTGAGAAATTGCAAAGGACACTTATTTCTGTACTGTTAATGTTATACAAAGAAAATATACATCAAATAAAACAAAGAATTATGCACAAAACTGAACCCTTAAGTGGTACTTAACTCAAATAATACTCTTCTGTCAACCCTGAGAGCTCTTCTCAGCAGCCAACTGTACAACGACTTCCTCGTCACCTTCAGCCTCTGTATGGCCGCCGGTCGCCTCGTGGCAGTCTCCAGGTCATCGACCGCAACTCGAGGCCCCTCGGAAAGAACCTCGAGCCCCAGCTCCTTCTCCAGAAGGCGGGTTACTGCATCTTTCACCTGGTTCTTGGATGAATCTGCGTTGGCTTTCACTGCTCCTAGGATTATCTGCAGGTCGTCTTTTACTGGATCGCCTGCAGTTGGAAGATCGTAAGTTGGATGAGTTCTACTCGTTTTGGCGACAAACCTGTTTTTATCTAAGTTTCGGTTTGTGTTGAATGAGTATGAATCAACTATAGGGAATGAGGGTTCGTACCTATAGTATAATTCTCCTTGATCATCCGTAGAACAGCGAGAACGACGATTCGAGCTTCAACCTGCATATTATGCTAAGTGAGGAGGTTTTTATCGCAAAGCAAGAGGGAAAGCATGGTAATTGTCAAAAGCAGTGTTCCTAAAAATCCATGACCTGTCTGATTAATCTCCAATTAGTCCCCAGTAATCCTCTATAATTCCTGATTAATCCTTCAATCCGATTTATTTTCCGATTAATCCACAATTAGTCTCCGAAAGGCCTCCCCGCCCGTCTAAGGCCTAGCGTTTTTTAGTACACTGGTCAAAAGACGGCAAAGAAATAGGCAATCCTGCCATTTCTCATATAAAAATGAAGGGATAATTGTAAAAACTCATTGCGCACTATCCAACTCTTACAAAAACTATCCGTCAACTTTTCTCTTTATTTTAGCACAACATTGTTAAAAATGAAGCGAAAAGACAAAAACACTTCAGAAATAATAAAAATTTGAATGATGGCATCATTATTACATAACCATTTTTCTCTAAAAGAAATAAAGTGTTGAAGAAAACTATCCATTTTTTAATTTTTAATCTTTTTATTTTGGAGGGAAACCCGTCATTTTGAAGGAAAAAATGGGAGGTCATGTAACCAAATAAGTGGTGTTTTCCGTCTGTTGGTGTGAAAAAATGATAGTTGGTGGATAGTTTTTGCAACAAACATCAGATAGTACACGACGAGTTTTTGCAATTATCCCTAAAACGAACTATGTGAGGGTGGTAATATTAAAGCAAAATAAAACTATGGTAGCACAGTTTAGAACACTAGATGCCATATAGAACTCATAACCCGTATTGATATTGACTCTTACCTTTGTAAGCCCCTGAAGGTCAATTGTGAAGCTTTCCGTGGCACTCTCTTTCAAGTGTGCTGCAATTTTTTCGAGAAGCACGCTCTGAGTGTGAGGCCTTCTCTCCGAGCCAGTTCTAGTTCTGTTGGAGAAGTTGACCTCTTCTCGATTCTTGTCGCTGTTCTGTATCACTCCTTCACACCACTCCTCAATCAGTTCCTTGAGATAGGAATCGCTTGACCTATACCTGTTGTAATTTAGAGCAAAGATTATCAGAAGCGGTGAAGCATCAAGATAATATCAGTATAAACATAGGAAGAAAACTTGATCATCGTTTGATAGATACGAAGGACAATGTCCGCATATCTATGTATGTGTATGCTAATGATATAAAAATGATGATGAAAACTTCACAGAATTATAACGTACCCTGCTCTCCGCATATCTAGATATACAGCCAGGCATTGTTGTACTTCGTGCAAGGAACCATATTTACGACGAGCTCTTAGGAGTGTATTATATGTCACCTGCAAGCACAATTTTTTTGCATATTGAGTCGGCCAGGAAGAAAGCATTCTCACTACTCTGAACTATACACAGAACGCTATTAACCATTTGATTGTATACAATGAGAAGTGGTTGCCAACGGTCACAGCTCAGTTTCTTGTTCACATCGCACATTTGACCAAAACTTAAATGACATACTGCATACTCGTGCATGATTTTTTTTAACTCTTCAGCCTTGCCACTTACCAGGTTTGGTTGTATGTTGGATCTTTTCATTTCCTCGTATAAGGAGAAAGCTGAGTTCAAATCTTTACTTCCTACGCAAACCTAGGAATGAAAGAGAGCGATGTATCAATACTAGAAACACGTTAATATATTATGACAGGAATTAACAAATGAAGTGTGTGTGTTACGGACAGAGTTACAGATGCGCTTTAAACCTTAATAGCTGCTGTACATGCAATGACATCAGGCTTAAATCCCGCCATCTCCATACTGCTCAAAATCTGCCAATCGAGAAAGATAGGTTAAGAGAGCAGAACAGTACATTATATTATTATGACAGTTGAAGTTAGCAGAGTCAGAAGTTCATTGACAAAAACTCTTAATTCACTAATGATTATGTTTACGCGAAGAAGAAAAAGTATTACCTCTATGGCTCCCTCCACGTTGCCTGATAATCCACATATATTAATCAAAGTTGTCCAGCTTATACTATTAGGAGAAAGACCTTGTTGTTTCATCTCATCCAGCATTTCTTTTGCGCGGTCGTAATCAGTGCCACAAGCCTTCATCAACAAGTTATATGTCGCGGTAGTGGGTTTAAAGGAAAACGTTTTCGGTAGACTTAAACGACTCCTGGATGTGGAGTTTGATTTACTAGTAACACGATCTTCAGGTGTTTTCTCTGCTCCTTTTGTATCATCTGTCTTGTTGCTGTAATCTTCTACACAAGACTCTGAGATTTTACCTCCCGTCCAAGACCAAAAAAGACGAAAAGCTCTGTCATACTGGAAAACCTCCACACAAGCATGTAAGAGGATATTGTAGCACGTTGAATCAGGTTCACAGCCAGCCAAAAGCATCTCATCAAATAACTGCATTGCTTGATCTACATCCCCGGCATTTGCGTGTGCACTGATCAAGGAAGACCAAGTAACTGTATTCGGAATTACACCAGCTGATAGCATATCGTCTTTGATTGCTAGTGCCATGTGGCACAATTTTGCCTCTGCAAAGACCTGAAAGTATTGCAGAAGTAGATATCAAGCCAAGGTACTAACATATGTGCAAAATAAGCACAGGAACTATGTAGAATAACAAATGAACAGTATGTGAGGAGGCACTGAAACAGAAATCAGAATCATGTTGAGGTATACCTTTATAATTGTGCTGTATGTGAAGACGTCCAACTTCACCGCTTCTGTAGATTCCAGTTGCTGTAAATCACGGTAAATATCTAGGGCCATATCGACCCTTCCTGCCTGACAGCAGGCTTTCAAAAGGATATTGTAAGACGTCATGTCTGCAGATACACCAAGATTCTGGACATGGAAATGAATTAGGTTTGAACTATACGTGAAATTTTAAAAAACATACCAGCCTACTAAGATGTAAAATTTTCATGTGATAAATATTAACCTTCATATTCTTGTATACTTGTAACGTGTAGCTCAAATCCCCAGCATTTACATTCATCAAACTGTTGAAGACAAATGTATTGGGGGTGACCTTCTGACTAAGCAGCTCCTACAACAAAACCCATGTATACAAAATTATTATAAAAATACCCAGAATATAAAGGGCAAAATTCTAAATCTAGATTTCACCTTCCATATCAACGTTTCAGATTTTGCATACAACAAAAGGTTGTCATGTAGATAGTTCTTGCTGATTTAATTTACTGAAAACCCAAACCTCACATTCCTTCCCCACCCTCCCGTCTCCACTACATTCCCTTCCCTAAAGTTTGATAAGCAGGGAACTTGCAGAAGTATTTATTCTTGTAATTACTGTACCGATCTTTAATTACCTTTTCTAATAGTATCACATTAAGTATTGTGACACTTGCCAACATAATAAATTTCTATATCCACATCTCCTAATGTTATTCTTATCATCCTTATACCACTGATAATGGGTAAACCACATAGTGGAAACATGCAAGCTACATCTGAATCACAGAAGTAAAAAATTGTTAAAGGAAACAAAGACAAGTACCTCATATATGTACCTAGATTTTAAGTAGTCGCAACATATACCACAAACATCAATTATTGTGCGGTAGATATACATATTTGGCTCAATAATCTTCTGCTGGGATGCTTCAAATGCCAACAGAGCCGACGGCAAGTCTCTTTTCTTTCCGAATTCTTTGATTATGTTGCAGTACAATATCTCTGCATGCCGGAAAGTGTACGCATACCTGCATGTGTAATTGTTAAGAACTTAACATAGGTAAGTACAAAGTTGAACTGGTATTTATGTCCTATATAATTGAATATAAAGTCAATAGCAACATTCTGATTTCACATAAGAGACTCGAAACAAGCATTCCCAACAAGGGCACTACACACTACTACAACTACAGCAAGGAATCGGCATGACACCAACAAACAGTGAAATAAGCAATCCTACCTGATGGCCATATTTGGGTCGCGCCTATCAATACAAATCCTTATAACCTCCGATGGATCAACCAGATTTTTGGTCTTGAATCGAAGCTCTGGACCAAAGGAACCATTCGTTAGTCACATGAATCCACTCCCAAATCTAATTATGAATTGCATGATTTGATTTCCATTCTTTATGGGTGAATTTAATTTCCATATGAAACTCATTCTATGTGACATAATTACACACCAAAGCTCTAAAACCCTATTTCTATTTACTCTCAATCTGTTAAACTTATAGCAAACCTCTTCCGTAAAATGTAGCTAAATGCCTAAATCCAATCCAATATATGTGTTAGAATAAACTCGTCCATTTCGTATTCTAGTTTAGGCTTATTACCAATTACTTATGATTTCTTATTATTATTAGTTTTCCAAGTTTGATCTATAGCCATTAGGCTATATAAAAAGGCTTTCTCCTATTGTAACTGACACAATCAAGAATATCAATTATATTATTCTCCACACTAATTCTATCAATATGCAATAATGGTTCTAAAAACGCTTCAATTGGGTAAATTTTGTTCCACAAACACAGCATTATGTCAATAATAATTCATTCATGATAAATCGCAAAGCTCATAAACAGTCTCTACCTGCAAGAACCTCCATCAGCTCAACAGCTTCCTCCACACCACAGCTCCTCCCGACTCGGCGACACTCTCTCCTGAGCAACTCCATAGCAGCCTCGTCCATCAACGCCAGCGGAGAAACCCCCAACCTCTCGACTCTCCTCAGAACCTCCACAACTCCCCACACATTCCCTTCGCTGAGCCAAACACAAATCCCCTCCGCCACCAGATCGACCCTCAGGGCCGAAGCGAAGTCCCGAGCCGCAACGCCGGAGGCGACGGCGGTCTCGGCGATCGCCGCGAAATCCTCCAGACGGCCGTCTCCGGCGTGCTTGGACGCGAGCTCGGCGTCGTGTCGCGTGCCGTTCTTGCGGCGGTAGACGGCGGATTTGGGAGCGGAGCGCGAAGCAGCGGCGGCGATGTGCGAGGGAGAGAGGTTGGAGAGGGGCTGCTTGTGGATTTTGGCGGTGTGGTGGAGGTTTTGGTGGTTGGAGAAGCTCTGGGGAGCGACAATGGAGGAGCCGAGGATCGTGAACTCTCTCATGGTCTGAGTCAGGTCTACTGGTAGAGAGTGTAGTGATAGAGAGAGAGAGAGATAGAAATGGAGATGACGAAGAAGGAGAGGGTCTGTTTGGTTTGTTGGATAATTATCGGTGTTTTGTTTGTTTTTTTAGAGGATTTTAGAGTGGATCGAAAATGAAAGGCGCGTGGTTATTGGGCCTAAAGCCCACATATCATGCTCTAATGGGCTGCCCAAACTTGGCCCGCTTATCGTGTTTCATTCTCTTGGGGTTAAAAACGAAAAATAACCGAACCGAAATTTCACCAGCTTGATTTTGATTTATAAAATGAGAACCAATAGAAAAATCGAATCTAACTAAAAATCGATCGATTTTAAAATGTGACTCATTTTAAATCATCAATCTTTATTAATTTGGCTGAAAAAAATATTAAGCAGACAAAAAATATTCGATACTATTTTAGATTGGGTACGAAAATATAATTACCAAATCCATCTTCAATCTGCCTCGGTATTATCCCTTTTGCTAACTTCGTAACCTTGATGAAGGCAAAAACTAGTGAAAATTACGTTAACCATCTATTTATTTAGTTTTCTACGAAAAAATGTATTTTTTGACAAAAAACTTAAAATATACATTTTAATTAATTTTCACGTAAATTACATACCGTTTCCACATTTATTTTTTCAATTGAATGGGTTGTGTGAGTTCATAGTTTCCACTACAAAAATAATATTCGGAATAACTTTTTAAATTGACATACTCAAAAATATTGTCGAGTCATATGAATATGGTCATATGTGTACCCACTCACTTATTCGAGGACATATATTTGCTCGCTTACCCGTTCATTTGCCATGTACCCTACTCAATCAAATACTTGATGGGTGCAGGTATTTTCTAATGCCGAATATCCAATTTAATATTAAATAATTAATCAATAAAAACCAACGATTTTATTAGTTTTTTATAAAAAATTCCTGGTCGGAACAAATATAGGTCAACTCTAAATATGTTCGTTTTTTAATAGACTTATTTCCCTCGTGTTAGGGCATTGAGTACTCGTTGTATTCGAGTTCTTTTATCCATCACTCAAAAGATCATATATATGCACAAGAAATTTAATACAATTAATCAGTGTGAAATGTAATAAATTTTTATTTCAAGATAATGAATGATTTGTTGCTTTACACATTTACCAATAATAAATGATTACGAGGATCATTAGCTAAACTAAATGTCAAACACGTAACGAGACAAGAGAATTAAAAATTAGAAAGAAAAAACAAAATAGACACGCCGACGTGTCCGAATCTAGGCCAATGGTTATAGCGGGCCCCACAAAAAGCCAGAGCCAACGCATAGATGACCGCCACGTGTACAGGTCCAACACCACCACCACCAATTGACTCTCCAGAGACGTAGCTTCTTCTCGAACCCAATTCCCAAAACCAGCCATAGCTTTCCCGCCAAATCCTCCTCCACCGTCACCGCCATCGAAACCCTAACTTTTTTGATTCTCTGAGATCGATTGCTCGATCGCGGACCAGAGGTGGTTTTGGGGCGATTTTGATGTCGAAGAGAGATGCCTCCGAAGCAGCAGCGGTCAAAGGCCGATTTGGCGAAGAAGCAGAAGATGGTCGAGGACAAGACCTTCGGGCTCAAGAATAAGAACAAGAGCAAGAATGTCCAGAAGTACGTGCAGACCCTCAAGCAGTCCGTACAGCCCAAGCCCGATCCTTCCAAGCTCTCCGCCAAGGTAGTAGATTCGATTCGACGACCCTCTCTTCTGATCATCGCATTTCCTGAGATTTTGTGTGTGGGAAGTTGATTATTGTTTGTTTGTTGCATGTTTGAAATTTGGGGGTATATGAAATTGAAATGGAAATTAGTTGATGAAATGCTTATTTTTGAGAGATAAGTTGTTAATAACGACATGGAAATTGTGGCTATATCATATATGGATTGGTTCTATTCAGAAGGAACAAGAGCAGGTGAGGTTTATAAATGGTCTCGAAAACTGAATTTGGAGCTCAATTTTGGAAATTTTCTCTTTTGGGGAGGTTTTGAGTTGATGGGTTTTGAATGGATTATGGAAATGGAGGGAAAATTAACAGTTTTCACATTTCTGGTAATTGTTTTGATCATAACTTTTCTTACAAGTGATTTTGTGGCATGAGTAAGTTCTGTTATTGTTAGTAGTAGTTTTCTTCCAGTTTGGGATGGAAACAAAGTACGAGATTTTCAGTTGCCACTTTAAATTGTTAGTGTATAGCTCTGGGTCCTATTGAATTGATTCCAAAATAAACATAACGTGTACATTAGAGTTTCGATAGAGCTAAGGTAAACCAAGCTTGTTTGGATGATGTTAGACTTTGCACGATGAAAACATAGGTTGTTAACGACAATGAAATTGTAGCTATATGGATTGCCTCAATTGAGAAGGAACAAGAACATGGGATATTTATAATTTGCTTCACAAAATTGATTTGCAGCTCGATTTTGGGAAATTTCTCTTTGGGGGGAGGTTTTGAGTTAATGGGTTTTGATTGGATTATGAAAATGAGGAAAAAGTTACTTTTTTCTTGTTTCTTATCAAAACCTTGCTTACAAGTGATTAGTTGATTTTTCTTCCATATTGGGATTGGAGCAAAGAACGGAAGTTTTGATAGCCACCGTAAAGTATTGTTTTCTAGCATTCAGTCCTTTGGATTGGATTCAAAAAGGAAAACGTAACATGTAATAAAGTTTCAATAACTATATATACAAAATTATACACTTGAATCATTTGGAAAACATGTATTTTGGTAACAAAGAGAAACTGAGCTTGTTTGGTTGATGTTAGACTTTAATGTGTGAATTTATATTGAAACTACTTTCACTTACAGTATATGTTTTATTACCAGAAAAAGAAGGAAGAGGAGAAATCCCGGGAAAAGGAGCTAAACGATTTGTTCAAGGTTGCTGTCAGTCAGCCCAAAGTGCCAGTTGGTAAATTATTGGTTCATCGTTGAAATTATTTTCTGTATGCTCGATCAGAACATCATCGGATTCTTTTGTAATGTGGTCAGGTGTCGATCCCAAGTCCATATTGTGCGAGTTCTACAAAGCAGGGCAGTGTGCTAAAGGTTTCAAATGCAAATTCTCTCACGATCTAAATATTATGAGAAAAGGAGAGAAAATTGATCTCTACAGCGATAAGCGCGACCATGGTATTGCATACATTTTTTTATGGTGGTGTCATTTGCTTAACTATGAGTTTTGATCTGATTATATGACTCTGTCATTTGATTCTGTCAGAAACTATGGAGGATTGGGACCAAGAGACTCTGGAGAAGGTTGTGGAGTCAAAGAACAAAGAATACAAACAGAACAAACCAACTGATATTGTAAGTTTTTCCTATGAGCATTCTATAAACACACAGAACTGCATCATGTATTAGTAACAGGAAATGCTTTGTAGATTAGATTGATAATTATAAATGTTAATCAAGTGGAGCTGAACATAGCTACTGAAATTATAGTAGGATCTCCATGACGAACGTAAATCTCAGGATCAAGAAATATGTGTGATCCATAATTGTTGATGCATAAATATGAGCATAATCTTTGGTAGGCTTGCCTTGGAGTCTTGAAAATGAAATGAGTTAAAATTATCTACGGTGAAGTTCAAACTCATGCAGCTTCCAGAGTTCTGGTAGACAAGCCTGAGCAGCGGTAGAACCGAAGCTAACTCTAGATGGTCTGCTTAATCTTGAGATTGTGTACCTTAAACTGACGAACCTCGAACACAAAAGTCGTGGCCTCACTTCATCACATAAGCATAAGATGAGTGTAGTTTTAGAAAAGCTGGTATAATTAGTTTGTATGGAAATGCAAGATGGCGCTCATATTTCCAATCAAGTGAAAATGAAGCCTATTCTGTATTATTTATGATATATTTGTTCTTTTGGACAATACGTACAGGTATGCAAATACTTCATAGAAGCGGTGGAGAAGAAACAGTACGGATGGTTTTGGGTGTGCCCGAATGGCGGTAAAGAATGCCACTACAGACACGCCCTTCCTCCCGGGTACATCTTAAAGTCACAGATGAAGGCTCTGTTAGAGGAAGAAACCGAGAAAATATCCGTTGAAGAAGAGATTGAAAATGAGGTGACAATAGTAAACATAGTTGCTCTTATAACACTGCTGTTATGAGTTTATCTAACTAGATTGCTGATATTGACTTCAGCGCGCAAAAGTAACAACGTCAACGCCTTTGACCCCCGAGATATTCATGCAATGGAAGAAGAAAAGGATGGTGGAAAGAGACGCTGGGTTGGATGCGCAGAGGGAGGAGAGGGCTAAGAATGATCGCATGAGGTATGTTATCAGTGATAGCGTTTATGAACAATCTGTGAGATAGTTTCTTCTGTGTTATTTGCTGAAACAATACATTCCCGTTTATTTCAGTGGCCGAGAGCTATTTCTATCAGACTCGAGTTTGTTTGTTGACGATGCTGAGGAATATGAAAAATACCACAGAGAAGAAGAATCTCATGCCACTCAACAGAAGGTATATAAATTCATTAATAGCTTCATTACAGCTCCTGGAGAAAAAATTAATCCTGTAGTCCATGAAGTGTGGAGCTTTTGAGTTTTGACTTTTGAATAACAATCTTTTTTGCTTATGCCACCCTATTATGCAGCATTTAGGTTCTCTATGTGTAATAAATGTTGGTAATTTGATTGTTATATATATGGTATGAAACCTCCATAGCTTATGATCAGTGTTCTAAGGCGGGGATTTTTAGAATACCGACCCAATTTCACATAATTGGTCGGGTTCAAGCCGGCTAGGGGGATTTAGTGGTCTAGGGCTCTAGGCTGATTTAGACCATTTTTTCTACTATTTTCAATTAAAATAATGTATATTTAAAATTAAAATAATTTATACCAAAATTAATGCTAAATATTAAAATAGTAATGTTATTATATCTTACATATTTATTTTATGTTTTGTATATAATATAATATGATAATTGATGTTAAGTACACCCAACCAAACCATAAATATACTCAACCATGTTTTAGCTTGTTAACCATTCAAAATTCCTATTCATGATTTTTTTTCTTTCTATGTAAGTACACCCAACATTTATCGAAGTTAGAAGCGAACCGAAAATATGAATTTTGGTGAGTTGACAAGTTTGAAAAAATCTGCAACTATCCCTATTATAATTTATAAGATCTCAAGAGGACGATTGGATAATTGTAATGTAACATTGAGTAGAGTCAAGAGAAATGCTCAATGATCAACATTTAGTAAACTCGCAATGTACAGGTGAATGATAATTCTTCAGCTAATGGATCGAACGCCTCAGCTGCGGAAGCTGGTGATTCTAAGCTTCATAAGGTTGAAGACGACGACGAGGAAGACGACGATGAACTGGACATCGACGAGTTAAATGCACTGGAAGCGAGCTTATCAAAGACGACGATTACGATTCAAGAACCTGGTGAGTGATGTCATAAACAGACGCAGAGGCTACAGTCGATTAATCCATGAAATCCTCATTTTAGAGATTGTCAGTTTCTTGTGATATATGCATGCATTGACTTTGGAAAAAACTCTGTTATGTACTTATTTTATATTTGATAATGATTGATATGTGACCATTTTTGTGTTCTTGTGCACAAAACATGAAACAGAGTTAGTAACAATAATGTCTACTTATCTAAATGCTTAATCGTTTAAAATTTATAACTTGTATGTTCATGGTTTCGGAACCGAATCGGTCCAGAATCAGATCAACCTAGTTCTTATGGTTCCTTAATTTGGGAATCCGTATCTGGAACCAAAGGTATTTAACAAGTCGGTTATAATCGTCTATGACTACAATTAAACTTTTTAGTTTTCAGTTTTAACTAGACTAAATCAGTTAGTTTTTTTCTTCGTTTTGGGGACCAACAAAAGTTGTTTTCAGATTAATTACACAATTTTATTTTATTATAAGTGTATATTTGAAACTGAAAATTATAAGGCTAGTTTTGTCATGCAAAAGAAAAGAACTGGACGGAGGTGATTGAATCTGATTGTTTTAGGGTGGTGAACCAGGTCCAGCTAGGGAAACAAGCTAGAAACATGTTTGAGGGATTATCTGTGACTGTAGTCGCATTATTTCTGCTCTCGGTTAGGTTTATCCATCTCGTTTGCTCGCCGTTCCTGTAATCAAATGGCTCACGAATTGACCAATTTTGCTTTAACTAACAGTAGCCTGAGATTATGATGAGAGGTGTGTCCCACCATTTGTAACTTTAGCTGTCCGATTTGATGTCGGGTTAATTACTAATTAATAAATAATATTCGGTTTACCTTCAAAAAAAACTTTAAATTTGTAAATAATAATAATAAATTGAACGATATGCTTTAAATACTTTTTGGTTCGATTTTTTGTTGTTGTTTAGCTGTAATTTTGATTTGTAAGAATTATATTTTTTTTAATATTAACATCACTTTTATATCTACCAATAAACTTATCCCACCTAAATATTTTTGCTGAGCTTAGAACATCTGAATCTAAGGAGAGAGCAGTGTCAACCCCTAAGCCACACTCAAGGTGTAATTATATTTAAATAATAATTAAATGGTTATCTTAAAATTAGGAACTATTATTTACTGTTCTGAAATTCTTAACACTGTTCAACTCGATTCAAGACCAATCCGGAAACCTCAAAACCATGAATTTTTTTTTTTGAATAATCAAAACCATGAAATTGATCTTCTTTGTAATAGAAATCGTAACAATAATTAAATAACTTAACGAACACATCCCGCACGTGCCCGCGCGACTCATTTTTGAGGGAAGAGCTTTCTTCTCCGATGGACCTGCGTGGAGGTGGAGAGCTTCGCTCGCTTGCTCGTCCCTTCTCAGAGCTCACCGTCATGAATCTGTAAGCTCTCCTCCTTCGACGAACCTTCAATTTTGACTCCACTCTCGAATCAGTTTGCGATTTGGATTCGGATTCGAAAATTAGGGTTAGGGTTTTTGTGCACCGTACCGTTTTCGAAGATGCTCCAGCACCAGATCGTGCAGTCTCCGGCGAGGCTCGGCCTGACGAACCCGAACTCGCCTTCGATTCAAAACTCCACACCTCCCAAGCTCCAGCAATCTCTGTCGCAACAATCTTTCCACCAGCAAAATCAACAGCAACAACAGTCGAATCTCTCCACCGCCACCTCCTCCGTCTCCGCGGCGGCGACCACCGTCTCCGCCACCTCTTCGAACCTCATATCCCTCCTCCCGCCGCTCCCGAGAGCTCAGTCCCTTCTCCTCAAGATGGCCTCTCTGGCCTCGAAGCTGCTGGAGCTCTCTCCGAGCAGGTTCGCCACGATTAGAGGGTCTCTCCCGACGTTCCTCTCCGCTCAGATTCAGGCATTGCCCTCGGCTCCGCTCGAATCCGCCCCCTCGACCTCGAAAGAGATAGCGTCCCTCTTCACCGCGCTCCAGACGCAGCTCTTCGAAGGTGTGGCCGAGCTGCAGGAGATACTGGATCTCCAAGACGCCAAGTCGAGGATTTCGAAAGAAGTGAGGGCGAAAGACTCTGCGCTGCTGGCGTTTGCGAACAAGCTTAAAGAGGCCGAGCGGGTTCTCGACATGCTCGTTGATGATTACGAGGACTATCGCCGCCCGAAGAGATTGAAATTGGAGGAGGGTGGCGGGGAGGAAGATGATTCTCCTAGTGCCACGACGGTTGCGTCTCAGCTGAAACTGTCTGATATTCTGTCGTACGCTCATCGGATAAGCTACACTACTTTTGCGCCGCCTGAGTTTGGCTCTGGGCAGGCCCCGCTTCGCGGAGCGCTCCCGCCCGCACCGCAGGAGGAGCAGATGCGAGCTTCCCAGCTGTATAATTTCGCGGACCTCGATGTCGGGTTGCCTAAAGTGGAGAGTAACGAGAAGGAAATCGAGCCGATCATTGAACCGCCGACTGCGCAGTTGGCGTCAATTATTCCGGGAAGTCTCACGATTCCGTCTGGATGGAAACCCGGGGACCCCGTGGAATTGCCGACCGACCTACCTGTGCCCCCGCCCGGATGGAAACCCGGGGACCCGATACCATTGGATTCGATTCCTGCTGCTTTTAGGGTCGAGCAACAACCACGCCCTGTTGCCGCTCAAGGATTGCACAAGGCGCCTGCGACGATACAGGTGCAGCATGTTCAGCTGGACATTCTGGATCAAGATGACGATAGTAGTGACTATAGCAGTGACGAGGGAAGCTCTTCTGATGATGATGATTAGGGCGGCGATGGTTTCAAGTCACAGACACGACCTAAATATGTTGGTACGTGTACTTGACATATTAGTTCATGCTATAACAACTTGGAATCGTTCTTATGATATATGCTTATTCCTTTTATTTGAATTTCAGTTGCACACGCTCATCTTTAGTATACTGAAGTGCTTGTAAGAAAAATGCTAGGTGACTGCTCTCATGAACTATGTTAACCTATAAATCTTCATGAAATTCAGGTCATGAGAATGCCGTCTCTAGTTGACAAAGAGACTAAGAACCTATTGTTTGTTTGAATGGAATAAAGTGTGGGATCTTATAGTTATAGGATTTGTATTGCTTGTTATTATTTTGCTGTATAATGTGTTTCAGCTCGTTGTTGAGTCATGGTTGTCATAGTTCTTTTGGCCCTATAGCTCCTCATGTCTTGAACAGCCTTTGATCTGTTTATCAGTGTTTTTTATGGATAGCCATCATGGCTCTGTATCTCGTGGAGAAAGTTCAGTCATTTAAATATTTGTTTTCTTGGATAAATAAATTCAATCATTTTATCAGTCATTTGTTCATTCAGGTTAACTTATAATGTGATTGTTCTAAAATTCGTAATGTAAGTATTGTTATTTAAATTAATTTAAGAACATATGCTACTATATAAACTACATGCTCCCTTGATAGTTTGAGCTACACCTATAGCTGTCCTTTCAACAATAAAGCTAAAAATCATTAGCTAAGCTTAATATTGGTCTCATTTGATAAATGTACCCTGTTCTCTTTGTTTGAAGTTTAGAATTTCTACACATTGGGTGCTCCGACCAGTTGAGAAGTGCAATTGTTGTTATTTTAAGAGTTCAATTTTGTGCATCTGTTTTAGTTTGACGTGTTACCTTGCTTATAAGTCTGTTCAGTTGCCACTTATCAATATATCAGAAATTGTAGAATTGGATAGAATAATGTTTTGCTTCAAATGTATAGTACCAATGGCACTATTGTTGGACTGACAATGAAGAAATGGGTCATGAAAGCCGTAAGTGTGTCATTGTTGATTGCGTATAGCTTTGTGACGTGTGATAAGATCTCTCTTCAACGTTGATACTGAGTATATGTGTATAAGGATTCATTTATATCATATGCTGGCATGGCATGGCCTTGTAGTGGTTGCAAGTCGGGAAATATTTCAGTTTCAGTTTTTACATTCTGAATTTCCCTTCATCGTGCAGTACTATTGTCGTTCTATGTTTCAGCTTGATGATTATGTAAGTTATGCTGAATTGATCTTGTTATGTGCAGTGGCGACGAGATTGATGGCGACAAAGTGAGTACTGTATCATTTTGGTTCAAGACTAATTTAGGAGCTGGTGGTGACCTTAATATTTTCTCTGTTGACTTTAAGGAACATGTTATGGTTATTTTTCAATCTTCATAATCCAAGTTTCTCAACAAATGAAAATTATGACATGCATAGCATAAGGAGATATGTTTATGGTCATCAAGATTTGTTGGGACAGATTTTGTGATCTCATCTCATCCCATCCCGATTGCATTGGAGATATTGAGGCCCGACTGGTTTTGGTTATGATAAATTTTACCCAAAATCGAGTATCTTACAAATACATGAATTATAAGAAAAAATCACTTCCTTCGTCAAAATGTGTATGAAAGAGAGTATAATTAAAATTCTTTTCCATTTTGTAGGGATGTCTGAATGGTAAAAATATTGACAAACATTCTCTAATTTTACGGAATATGGGTATTCTCGATCTGTCTGGATAGAGAACGGGATCATTAAACCCATTATGAATATGAATATACCTAGTATCACCGATTCAATAGGATAAGAGACGAAATGAAATTATTTCCGTACTTGTTATGTTGCCACTCCTACATGCAGCGTTATGAAAATCTCTGCTATGTAGGATTAGTTCTTTGTTAATCTCAAATTAATCCTTTAATTTGGTTAATTTTCTAATTAATCTAGACTAATTCCTAATTAATCTTCAGAATACTCTCTGTGCATGAGTAGGGTCTATAGCTTTTTTAAAAACTGGAAAATGATTTAATTTTTGATATCTTATAAATACATAATGATATCATATAAATACATAATTTACCAATGCTTGCTTGACCAATTGGTCAAACACTTGAACTTGGGTCAAAGGTTCTGAGTTCATCTCGTCTTTATTTTCAATTTTTGTTGGATCTCTTTGGTGTGTCTTGAGCCCATAATGGTGTTGTCTTGCCTCATACGAACATAGTCGAACCCAAATATTGATATAATTTGCCAATAAAAAAATACAAATACATGATTTTTATCCTCCGCCGGGTCCTGGGGCACCCGGCGGCCAAGGAGTCCTCGGCAACACGTGCCGTGGCAGCCGAATGTTCGCCCCCACCCACGCCCACCGCCACTGGCAAAGGAAGGTTAACTACAATTTTTTGTGACAGTCTATGCTGAAATAACTAAAATA
>JAYMTP010001016.1:0-27010 GCA_036897365.1 Geranium brycei | reverse complement strand
ATATATTATATCAAATACATAAAAAATGACATTTTTAAAAAGGGTCTGATCAATTTTATAATTGAAATCAGAATAATAAATTGTATAACGATTTTGTGCTTAGTTTTGTTGATAAGTATACACGTGTGATGTTATCAAAACGAACACAAATAGCGTAACAATAATTAGGTTATTTTTGGATGAATTAATTGTGTGCCATCCCACGATACAAAAGGATTAATATAGAGATTTCCCGTAATCTTCTATAATAATATTCATTAAACACCATTAATGTCATGCTTATCTTGACTGGGCGGACAGGATAGTAATAAACGTCTGAAAGCAGGGGTATATTTGGAAGAGAAAAATCTCACAAGATCATAACGTAAGACCAAACCCACACCTCTCTTTCTCTCCTCATATAAATCTCTCTTTTTTGACTTTCCATTTCTCGAATATTTTTTTCAATTAATTAATCAATTCAGCAAAATATTATTATTATTATTTCCTTTTATTTGTTTTATTTTCTGTGTCACGGAGCTTCCTTTTGTTGAATCAACAAACACCAAACTCAAAGGTCTTCACTTTCGGTTTCGAACCCATCAAAACTCTCGCAAAATCTCACCAGTTTTGGACCTAACTCTCTCCTTTTCTCTGTCTCTCCCACAAATCTTCAATTCAATTCTCCTTCCACACTTGTTGCTAACATCACACACACACACTCTCTCTCTCTCTTCTGTGAGTTTCTTCATCAATCTCTCATTTGTGAGTTTCTTATGCTTTCTGGGTGGGTTTGGTTGCTTCTGGGGACCAAATGATGGAATGGGTCGATTTTAATTTTGTTATGGGTTTGTGGGTTCCAATCAAAATCCATTTTTTTTTCTGTTTTTCTTTTCCCATTTACCAAACAGAGTCCTTATTTTGTTTGTTTTTTTTTATGTTTCTGTGTGATCTGTGCAGGCATGTATAGGGATATTGGTATCAGTGTGTCTGCTACACACTCTGTTCTCTGATCACTCTGGTCTGCATATTTCAGGTGACACTTTGGGTCTCTATTTTTGCATCTGTGTTTGTATATATCCGATTATATACATATATTTATGAATGTAATCATATGCTCTAATGTATATGTGATTTTTTGAGATCTTAGGGCTCTTTAACGGGATTGTTTGTTATGTATCGTCTATGTCCAAGATTGCCAGCATTTGCATCTGTGTTTCAATTACTTGCATTTTGGTCTATCTCATTATTTTGATCAAAAGTTTTGGGTTTTCCAAAAATTCACGAGAATCGGATAGAATCACCGGGAGGGGATGGAATTGTTGTGAAGGAGAGTCCTTTCCGGCCCCAGTTTGTTTAATTGTGTGGTTTGGTAGAGGAAACTAGGAGATGAACAACAGGCATTTGAAGGGTCATGATCAATTTCTTGAGAAACAGATTGAAATTACTAGGTTTCAGCGGTGGTATCGTTTTCCTAGAAATTTAGCTTGGGGACTAGTGGCTGCCGAAGTAAATGAACTAGTGTAATAATTCCGTGTGCATTTACTGCTCAGTTTGTTGGGTGAGGATCTAAATGACAATGCAAGATAAGGTCGAAACCCAATGATCAGCCATACAGCTTATGTGTCACGTTGATGGAATTGAAAATTTTACCTTGTGCTCTTAATTGCTTTGCAATTCAATGGGTCTGGTAATCATTCAATGGGTTTTCAGAAGATTTATTATGTTTGTGGAAAAAGAGAGAACTAATTGAGTCTTACTGATAAAGTCTGATATTGCCAAGAAAGAAACACTATTTCCTGTTTGGTTTATCCTTTCCATTTTTTCTTCATCTTTATAGGATTGATCTGGTTAAAACTAAATAAAGATGAAATGCGTCATTGGCCAACCTCTTTCCTTAATAAACTATGCTTCTTCATTCCACAATGAGAAAAGATAGATAATGCTATAAATATAGTGGAACCATTTTAGGAGATTGGATTCATGTGTGTGTTTGGTTTGGTAGCTCTTTCATTTTCTTTATCGAATATCAATAATTTAGCAAATATGCTTTTTTCTTTTTCTTTATATTTTTGAACCCACTTTTGCTCTGTCAATACAATATTTATAAATTTTATTTCTACTTGTGCCACCCTTGGATGTCTGAATGATCGAGCTGGATTTGAATAATGAGATGGATTACAAAATAAATGTCCTCTTATTGTCTTTGCAAATGTCTATAATCCGATCGTTAATGGTCATTATCGGAATACAATTGCGCTTTCTGGTGTATATATGAACATTCCTCTCATGCTATGTTTATGAATATAGAAGAAGTTGAAGAATGTCATTAGCCAATTAGCCTATTACTCGTTTTGCCCTTTTCAGTGAACATCCTTGTAAAATCATATGCCCTTCTAAATCCTTTAAGACACCAGACACTAATTTACATTCTGCAGTTATATTAAATTCTAGTTCTCTCTTGATGCGGTCAATATTATTTATAAGTAATTTCTAACCTGCGGAAAGCCTAAAAACCAAAAACAGTGAGTTTGGTGCATTGAATACACTAATGATAATGGTATTGCCAATGTATATGTGATGTTTGGTGCATCTTTATGTTTTTTCCAGTTCTTTATGAACACTTTTACAGAAGAAATAGTTAACTTTACAGCTTTGGTACTTGGCTTGTGAGGCATATTTAGTTTGGTGTTTGTGACGAATTAACTGTTAAGACATTTTTATCGAACAATGGAATTGAAAATGCATATTTTGTTTTTCATATGGCTAGTTTGACGTAAATCTGCAGTTATCACTCAAGAATAGGGCGTGAGGACAGCTGATATTAATCATGGTATCAAGATCTTGCATAAGCTTGTTGGACTTGGTGTCCAGTGATATGCTGAGTTTCCCTCAAACTCCAAGAACCCTCCCACGGTTGATGACTGTTCCGGGAATTATTGCTGACATTGATGGTGATGGAAGTAAAGATCAAGACACTAACCTTCCCTCCCACCGAAGCCGCAAAAAGAAAATCATAGTTGCAAATTTTCTCCCCATAAACGCTCAAAAGGATTTGGATTCTGGCGAGTGGTGCTTTAGTTACGACGAGGATTCAATCTTGTTACAGCTGAAAGACGGGTTAGCAGCTGGCACCGAGGTTGTTTATGTCGGGTCTCTAAAGGTTGAAATAGATGCGAGTGAACAAGAAGACGTTGCCCAAAACCTATTGGAGGAGTTTAGTTGCGTTCCCACGTTTCTCCCACCCGATGTGCAGAAGAAATATTATCACGGGTTCTGTAAACAATATTTGTGGCCTCTTTTTCATTACATGCTGCCTATGTGCCCGGACTATGGCAATCGCTTTGACCGGGTGCTCTGGCAGGCTTATGTATCCGCCAACAAGATATTTGCGGATAAAGTCATGGAAGTGATCAATCCCGAAGATGACTATGTATGGGTTCACGATTATCACCTCATGATTCTTCCCACATTCTTGAGGAAGCGCTTCAATAGGGTTAAGCTCGGTTTCTTCCTCCACAGCCCGTTTCCTTCTTCAGAAATTTACAGGACTCTTCCTGTTAGAGATGAGATCTTGAAAGCACTGCTAAACACTGATTTAGTTGGTTTTCATACATTTGATTACGCTCGCCATTTTCTATCTTGTTGCAGCCGAATGCTCGGGCTAGAGTATGAATCAAAAAGGGGCTACATTGGACTCGAGTATTTCGGCCGTACAGTGTACATCAAGATCCTGCCTGTCGGAATCCATATGGGCCGACTCGAGTCTGCTCTGAACCATCCTGTTACTTCAACGAAGGTCAGAGAAATCGAACAACAGTTCAAAGGGAGGAGACTTATTCTTGGTGTTGACGATATGGACATATTTAAAGGCATCAGCCTGAAATTGTTAGCCATGGAACAACTCTTGCAGCACCATCCAGAGCTACGGGGCGAACTAGTCCTCGTTCAAATTGTGAACCCCGCGAGGAGCACAGGCAAAAGCGTCCACGAGGCAAAAATGGAGGCATACGACGCCACCAAGAGGATAAACGAGAAATTTGGTTTCCCGGGGTATGAGCCCGTGGTGCTAATTGACCGCCCCTTGGCCCTGCATGAGAAAACCGCATACTATTCATTGGCGGAATGTTGCATAGTCAATGCTGTCAGGGACGGGATGAACTTAATACCTTACGAGTACATAATTTGTAGGCAAGGTATGGAGATTGCATCCGAATCTCCTCGTGCAAGTACCCTTGTTGTGTCGGAGTTCATAGGCTGCTCGCCTTCTCTAAGCGGGGCAATAAGGGTTAATCCTTGGGACATCGACGCTGTAGCTGACGCGCTCAATGTTGCCGTGACGATGCCAAATCTGGAGAAGCAGTTACGGCACGAGAAGCATTACAGGTATGTTAGCTCTCACGACGTGGCTTATTGGGCCAGAAGTTTTATCCAGGATCTCGAGCGAGCGTGCAAGGATCATTACAGTAAACGTTGCTGGGGGATTGGTTTTGGTTTTAGTTTCAGGATTTTGTCACTCTCTCCGAGTTTTAGGAAACTCTCCGTCGACCACATTGTGTCTGTATATAAAAGAACGAGCAGGAGGGCGATATTTCTAGATTACGATGGAACTGTGGTGCCTCAGACTTCCATTGTCAAGAAGCCGAGCCCTGAGGTCATATCTGTACTGAACAACCTCTGCAGCGATCCTAAGAACACGGTGTTCATTGTTAGCGGCCGCGGGCAGGACTCTCTGAGCGACTGGTTCTCGCAGTGTGAAAATCTTGGCATAGCAGCCGAACACGGGTTCTTCACGAGGTTTGTTAAAGATTCTCTGATCAAGTGATCATGATTTACAAATTATTTTGTAAAACAATGTTTGGTTTTTGATTGTTTTGGTTTAGATGGAGAAAGGCGTCGAATTGGGAAACGAGTTCTGCAACATCAGATTTTGATTGGAAGCGAATCGCGGAGCCTGTGATGAAACAGTACACAGAAGCAACGGACGGGTCTTACATAGAGGCGAAGGAGAGTGCCTTGGTGTGGCATCATCAAGACGCTGACCCCGATTTCGGGTCCTGCCAAGCCATGGAGCTCTTGGATCATCTCGAAAATGTCCTTGCCAACGAGCCCGTGGTCGTCAAAAGGGGACAGTTGATCGTCGAAGTCAAGCCGCAGGTACATTTCATTTCATTCCTGTAACAATTTTGTAACAAGTTGATGATATTTTTTTAAAACGACAAAACTACCCTTCTGATTAGAAATGCGAACTAGAAGTTTCTGGAAATTGAATGGTGGACTCGCCCTTTTGTTTTATTTTTATTAAATTTTAATTAGAAGGTTAATTTTGTCATTAAAAATGTATGCCCATAATGCATAGAAAAATTAAGTTCACAGAGTTTTTGCAATTAATACAGCACAAGCCTCTCGCAAAAGTGTCACATGTTTTCGCAATTAACCCTATTTTAATTGTGCAGTCCAAAGAATTTATAGCATTATGGTTTAAAAATATGCAGGGAGTTACTAAAGGATTAGTAGCTGAAAAAGTCCTTTCGGCAATGATCAGCAATGGGACGCTGCCTGATTTCGTGATGTGCATAGGGGATGATAGGTCCGACGAGGACATGTTCGAGAGCATTGCAAGCACGGCTCACAGCTTGTCGTTCCCGGTGGCGCCCGAGATATTCGCGTGCACGGTAGGGCAAAAGCCGAGCAAAGCGAGGTACTACCTTGATGATAGTTACGATGTTTTGACGTTGCTTCGAGGGCTCGCGACGGCGTCGAATCCGAAGGCTCGGTGTAGTTCGGAGGTGGTTCAGGTTTCTGTAGATAAGGCCATTTGGAATTTGTGATGGCAGATTTGACACAGCTTAGGAATTGTTGCAATGGTCTCTGTATAGGTACGGTCGGTTGAATCCAAAATGCTTGCTTTTCTGGTTCAATTTTTTCACGGATGTTTCAGGCAGATTCGAACTAAGGGCTTATAAATGATTCACGTTTCGTTTGTTTATATAGTATTTGCTTTTTTACACGTTGACGTTGTTATTGATTTATCAGTTTTAGTTGAATGAAGATGAAGCAGATTTGGTATCAACATGAGTTGTGTTTTACTTGTTAACTAAAGTTTATGTCAATTTATAAATATAAATATTTCATTTAAGTTACAAGAAAACTACTATTTCACTAATTATATATTTTTTCCATGTAATTTAGATAAAATATTAACAAATTTTTGTCACTGAAAATTACGGCAAACTTATTTATCCATGAAATTCTCTCGACTATGTTATGTTAGCAAATTTATTTATCCATGAAATTCTCTCGACTCTGTTATGTTAGCAGGATTGAACAGACGAGTGATTACAAATCTACTGTGGATAAAATATTTTATTAGCGTGTAGGACAAGGTCATGGAACTCGGATTTGGAGATATATCGGCCATGTGACAAAAAAATGATCTGACAAACTCGAGCGGATCGTGAAAAAATTACAGGAAGATCGCTGCAAAACGTGATTTATAATAAATAAATAATTAAATACATATAAATATACTCATATCTATTATTTGTTAAAAGACAAAATGAATAATATTTAATCATTTTAATTTCAAATTTGTTATATCATTTTTTTTTTATATACAAATTGAATCACAACGCAATATAGAAAATGGTTGACTTTTGAATTATGTGATTTTTTATAACGCAAATATCAAACCAAAATTAATCAGGTGAACCGAATTGAACAGAATTAAATCAAAATTAGTTAGATTTAACCAAAATCAATTAATTTAGACTAGATTAAACCTGATTTAATTTTTATTTGTCTGGTGGACCGGCTTTGGCTGATATTTAACCGATATTAATTGTATCGTCTCGGGGAGAGAGGTGATTAATTTTGATATATCGACACTATATCACCGCTATTCATAATACGTGTACACTACTAAGAGAGAGAGATGGGCCTGAGAAATTTGGAGGTGAACGTCTACGTCGTCGTTTTGAATCAGTAACCTAGTGTTCGTCTTTAGACTTGAGAGTGAAGGGCTAGGTTTTCTCCGATCGGCACTTGCAGAGAAAAATCAGCAACAATGCCTTCTCGTAGCTTCACAGTTTTCGTTGTTCTCGTCTTCGCGATTCTCCATTACACTCATGTATTCAATTTAACTTCTGTTTGGTTCCCGGGAAAAGCGTTGCAGAAACGACCGTGGTTTCTAAAATCTAAAATTTGTTTGTCTTGTTTGTGCAGGCTGGTTCGGTACACGAACTCCACGATCGGAGCTTTGGACCCTCTTCTTCGTTCTCTTCTGCTCTCGAGACCCTTCAGAAACAAATTGGGTCAGATCTCATCTTTACTGTTTATCTGGTTTTAATTGCTATATGATAGACCCTGTTTGGTGGCTTGGAAAATGTTGGGGAAAATTGGAATTCTTAGATCAATTTGCTTGGCATTTTCTGGGTGTAATTTTTCTGTTATATGGTGAAAATGAAATTAAACAACTTTAGACACAAACCCAAATGGCTTAACTCTATTTGGTAGGTTTTTTTGCTGCTACCATTTTCTTTCATGAAATTAGTAAAGCCAGTTATTATCTGCATTGTCATTTCTCATATTGACTACATGATTTTTATTTTCATTTCAAGCAAACCTATACATACCCACTTCAAATTTCACATTTTATGAGTTTTCTTGTTGCTTGACGGAAACATGTATTAAGTATCTTTATCTCAATTCAGCTATTCTTTCGAGAGCATTGGTCTTCTTCGCCGTGCGATGACCCATGCCTCATATTCTGAAGAGAACAACAGGGCACTGAGTGTTTTGGGTGTGCATGTGATTGAAACGTCAATCTCTATGCGATATCTTGTAAAGGACATTGAGATTTCGTCAAAGGAGTTAAATCATCACATATCTGAGATTTCCAAAGTGGAATCTTCATGTGCTGCTGACGGTATGCGTTTGGGGATTCATAAGGTGGTCAGGGTTTCGCCCAAGACAAACTCTTCTGCTCCGGCCGTGGTCTGTGGCGCATTCCGAGCTCTCTTTGGTGCCATTTCCGTGGACACTGGGAAGTCTGATGAAGCTGGAAGTGTTTTCTGGAAGGTGCATCGTGACGAGCTTGGAGGAGCTGTTGCCATGTGAGTTCGATATCTCAATTAACTGTAATCAAAGTGATATCTACTGCTGAACTATTTCCTAGTTTGTTTTGTTAGTTTCATGTTGCAAAAAAAAACAAAAACAAAAAACTGGCTTGTAGTGGCTATTGTATTGCCTTTAGGGGATGTTGGATGCTATGTCCATGAATTACAGTTGGATATGTATAAATGTCTTTGGTTCATCTATCATGTGGATAGAGTGTTGTGGTGATATTAGGAGAAAATGTTTGATGAACTGTGTTGGTATCTGAGGCCTATCCTTTTTCTTGACCTTCTCTTTTTAACAGAACCATTATGTTAATGGACAGCTGGTCATAACAGTGTGGGCTCGAGGGTCCCAGCTGTTGGGGAATTTCCACAACATATTCAGTGTCACATTCTGAATGCCGCTACCTTCGTTGACTTCTTTTTTTGAAAGCTATATTAAACCCTGTCTATCCATAAAATCTTTCACATTCTCTTACCGGAATCAAACTTTCGACATCGTAATATGATGTTCAACTATTGGGGTGTTCCCTAAGTGACCTGCACTCATTAACTTGAACATGGCTTGATGTAGGGGTGTTCACGGGTCGGGTCCCCACCTACCCACTTAAAAATTCGACCCGCCTGTCAAATATACGGGTGATGGTTGGAGAACAGGACACGACCCATGAGTTAGAAATGTGGCCAAATTTCCACCCGATGGGGTGGTGGTCGGGTGGGTGACTCGTAGAAACTGACACAGGACAACCAAAACAAAAATCAGTCCAAATCAAATAAAAAAAGTCAAACCAAGATCGAAATCGATTAATTACAAATCATAAAGCATTAGATCGAGTCTCGGCGCAAATCATAAAGCATCAGATCGGTGAAACTCAAAACTCGGAGAGATCTCAGCCACAAATAAGGAGTATTGAGGACTCGGGAAAATCTCGGCAAAACTTATTTTGCATTATATACATATAAAATCATTTTTAATCCAAAATTTGTCAATAATCACCAAGTCACTCATTAACGACCTAAAAAAATATATTAGTTCAATAATCAAAATTAAATATAAAACAAAATAATAATCTAAAGTTAAAACATGTTAAGAAGAAATGAGTGCAAAACAAATGTAAATATGCCAAATCTAGTGCCAATAAAGAAAAAAAAACAATACAACCACCAATCTAAGTAAATTTGAGCAAAGAGGAAAAAATATTTGTCGAGTCAACTAATAAACATCAAAGTAATAAACATGTCTTGATATCAGGTGGGTAACAGTGTAATTCGGTAAAAGTATTGTTCTAATTCGGTCTAAGTATTGGTCTAAGAAAACAAATTAAGAGAACTAATTGGATACCAAAGTTTGAAACATCCTAATTTATTTGACACATAACTAAAACAAGGGAGGTGGGACAGGATGGAAGGTGACGAACGGAGGCGAAACAGAATGGGAGGCGACGAACATAATGAGAGAGAAGTTGAGATGGGTGCGAAAACAATGATTTAAGTAATAACTTAAAACCAAAATCGGGTTGACTCAGATTAGACCGGATTGTATCAAAATTGATTCATTTTGACCGAATTAGTCTAGAATTCATCAAATTTGGACTGGATTAGACCTAAATGAAAATGAAACGGACCTGTTTGACTGGGCTTGACCGAGATTTGGCTGAACTCGGGCTTCTCGTCTCGGGTAAATTTCTGGAGATTCATAATATTGAGTGGAAGTGAGTCGTGAGCCGGTTGGTTAAGCGGGTGGTCGGATTTCAAGTCAATTTTGCTCGCTCCTAAGTTGATGCATGACAAAAATTTGTTGTAGCCAAGAAATAGATAAACATGTCAAAACATCTTATTTTTTGAATTGTTACATTCTCACATCTAGCATACGTGAATCTTATCTTTAAACTGAAGTCTCCGTATGATTATGCCTTTTTTTACACAAACTCTGGTCACTGTATATTTGCAAAAACTCTCATTCACTCATGTTCATTTTTGCAAAAGCTCTCCCTTACTCATGTTTATTTTTGTACTGTCTATGCAAATCCGTGAAAATTAATGAAAGTGTCATTAAGTTTTAATTCAAACGTGCTTAGGGTAGGCACTTTGGCAACGAAATCGGAGACCGAATTCGAACCGGAATCAGGACCGGAGAATTGAGAACTGCAAGTAACGATTTCGGTTCTGGTTCTTAAATTAGAGAATTGGGGAGTCTGATCCGGTCCGATTTTTGACCGGTTCGGTCCGGTTCTAGACCCCACGCCCACCCCTAAACGTGCTAACTTAAACTTCCAATACTTAAGTGACACTTCCTGTTAATTTTCACGGATTTGCACAGATTGTGCAAATTTGAACATGAGTGAGGAAGAGTTTTTGCAAAAATATAGTGAATTGAGTGTTTTTGCAAAAACAAAGAATTATAGGGAGTCTTTTTGCAATTTGTCATTTACTTTAACATTTTGAATGATGCCACCTTCATTGATTTTTTTTAAAAGTTACATTAAATCTATCTACTCATAGGGGAATCAAATCTTTGACTTCACCACAAACAATGTAATGCTCACCTACTGGGTGTCTTCTAATGAACCTGCCTTTATTGACTTGAACATTGGTTGATGTAGAGGTGTCCATAGGTCGGGTTCCTATCCACCGCTTAAAAATCCGAGCCACCTGTCAAATGTAGGGTGATGGTTGGAGACCCAGACCCGACCCATGAGTTAGAAATGTGGCCAAATTTCCATCCGAACGGGTGGTGGTTGGGTCGGGTGGGTGACTCGTAGAAACTGATACAATCTCAGAACAACCAAAACAAAAATAAGTCCAAATCAAGTCAAAAAAGCCAAACCAGGTCCGAAATCGATTAATTACAAATCGTAAAGCATCAGATCGAGTCTCGGCGCAACCAAGTCACCCCACTTTCACTGCTAGATGCTAAGGAACAAAAGCTTAACTAAGACAAGACTTCATAACTAAATCATCTGAAATCAGAAGAATAAAAGAGAAGCAGACAAGATTGCAGCCATACAATCGACCAATAAAAACAAAATGAGAGGTGACGAATAGAGGCGTAACAGAATGGGAGGCGACGAACAGAGTGAGAGAGAAGTTTAGAGGGGTTTGCGAAAACGGATGATTTGCGTAATAACTTAAAACCAAAACTGGGTTGACTCGGGTTAGACCAGATTAGATCAAAATTGATTTATTTTAACCGAATTAGTCCTGAATTAATCGAATTTAGATTGAATTAGACCGAATTGAAATTGACCTATTTGACCGGGTTCGACCGAAATTAGGCCGAACTCAGAGTTCTCGTCTCGGAGAGATCTAAAATTTCAAGATCTCGGAAAAATCTCAAGAGATTCATAACATTTGGCGGGAAAGTGAGTCGCGAGTCGATTTGTTGAGCGGGTGGGTTTTCAGGTCAATTTTGCCCACTCGTAGGTTGATGCATGTAATAGCTTGTTGTAGTCAAGAAGTAAGTAAAGATGTGGGGACATCATCTAAAATATATGGATTTTCTCTCCAAAATCAAAATATGTGGATCTTATCTTTATGTATTAGATGTTTTAAAAAAAATTCTCCATTTAAAACTTCCTAGTGCATTGAGTGGTTGGGTGGCTTTGAAGCGGTACTGTTGACAAAAACCTACCTTGTTATGGACTCTTCTTACATTTGTTCTTGTCCCTTTGCACCTTGTTTACATAACCTAACCCCAATCATTCCTGGCATTATTGATAAATAGTCCACTCGAAACTAATACCAATATATCCGTTATATAATTTAACTTAATTCTAGAAATTAGAATTAGGTTGTTATTGATTGGTTCGGTTCTCACGTTGAATTGTTGGGAAAATAGATTCTCATCTCATTAGTCATTACCAATAAAAACAATAAATTAATTACTTAATAACTTATTTATGATTGGTTGGCTGGTACCAACAAGCACAACCTTGTGTCGTGCTGGCAAAAGTACACCCTGGGCTCCACCCCAATCATCCACCACCAAAACAGCTGTGCGCGAAGCACTAGATCACCACTCCCATAACGGCCAAAAATCACGGTCGTCGAAATTCCCATCCTGCCCCTACCAGATCCGCACCTTCCCATTTCATCATACATGATATATGAGAGCGAATAAATTCTCAGAAAACCTACAGAGAGAGGCACAGCACAGCCATGGCCGAATCGGACATGGCCCACGGAGGATCGGATCTGACGCCCGAAACCCACCTCCTCGACTCGCGCGGCTGCTTCTGCTTCCCCTGCTTCGGGCCCCGGCGACCGGCCAGCGGCGGCGCCGGGTTGTGGGAGAGGCTGAGGGCAGCGGAGACGGAGGAGCGGTGGTGGGCGAGGGGGTTCGCCGCCGTCAGGAAGGCCAGGGAGTGGTCGGAGATCGTCGCCGGGCCCAAGTGGAAGACCTTTATCCGGCGGTTCAACAGGGCCAGACACGGCGGCGGAGGGAGGCAGGGGAAGTTCCAGTACGATCCTTTGAGCTACGCTCTCAATTTCGACGAGGGGCAAAACGGGGATTTGGAGGAGGACGGAGATCTCGGGCGGTTTCGGGACTTCTCGGCCCGGTACGCCCCGGTTTCGAACCCGGTCAGCGACAAGGGCAAAGATGTGACGCTTTTGTGATCGATTCGGTGACGTGATTGTGGCGCCGCCGCTGATACATGCCCTTTTTTTCTGTTCACTCAATTACTTAATTTCGTCAAATTTTGCATTTTAATTGTAAAGATAAAGGGATAATATCAAATAGTATTTGGGTTTGTTTTCAAATGTGTTATAGGCAATTTAAATCAGTTAATATGATTTTTTTATCGACAGATTGTGAGCTCGACTGTGATATTATGAAGCAAGACAGCACCAAACTTATGATTCTTAAGAGTTATTAAGATTATTGTATCAATAACGGGTTTAAGATACACCCTTATATAGAAGGGGCCCCAATATTATCACTTCACTCTCATCAGAAAAAAGAGGTTTAACAGAAACTGAATTTAATTTTGGGAAGCTTGCCTTGTTCTGAAACCATGATTTCGCCTCCTTCTCAAGGTTTTAGCTGTCAGTGTGTGACCATTACCTTTTAACAGTAATGTATCTGAATTAAATAATGGGAACCATTTGAGTTGACACTACCCGACCATGCACCGTCCGATATTGGGCTAGCCCAATCTCACTGTATATCTCCAGCCCATTACCAAGAGCTGGCTTGTGCAAGTCCACTCCGGCTGAAAACAAATACAAGAAAAACTCTGATTTTTTTTCCACTGTTGCTTGATGTAAAATTAGCAACCTTGAACTTGCTCCATAATGAGATGGAAAAAGAAGACGATTTCTCAGAGCACTCTGAGTGTATACAAGCGTTGTTTCTCTCTGACCATAGCAACATTTTAAAAAAAATATAAGCAAGCTCTCATTTTAATCGAACCAGCATATAGATATCCAATGAAAGATAGGATTGAAAGTGTGTTGATGATCGAGATCGAACCGAAGACCTTTTGCTTGTAAAGCAAACGTGATAACCGCTACACCATAACAACTATGTGCTTCTCTTGATTGTCAACTAAGTTCAGTTGACGTTTAGCCTCATTTCAAGGTTAAGAACTTGAACCAAAAGAAATCCAATGAGTCCAACGTATAGTCCTTCAAAAGAAGAAAAAAAATATTCAAAGTGTGTTGCTGCTCGGGATTGAACCAAAGACCTTGTGCATGTAAAGTAAACGAGATCGAACCCTGCTCAAGATTGAACTGAAGACCTTTTGTATGTATAGAAAACATAATAACCACTACACCACAACAACTATATGTTTTTTTATATTGTCAACTAATTTTATCTAGGGTTGGCAATATTTCCCGTCCCTGACGGGGATCTCTGAATCCGACCGGGAACAGGGTGGAGACGGGATTGCTAATCCGCCCCATTGCCCATCCCTAATTTCAGCCGACTTTTAGCTTCATTTCAAAATTAAGAAATGGAGACAAGAGAAATTCAATGAAAAAGTAGAATTGAAAATACGTTGCTGCCTAAGATTAAATCAAGGACCCTTTGCATGTAAAGCAAACGTGATAACCAAGTCACCACAGCAACTCTGTTTACCCTCACTTAATTTTAAATGATCTTCAGCCTCATTTTAAGGCTAAGAAGTGGAGCCAACAAAGAGAGAAGAAAATTATTGATGGTCCACTACCAAACCCTAGAAAATACCCAGAAGTTATCTTTTTTCTAATCCACAATACCATAATGAAATAATCATAATTGACATCTAATGATGATTTGTCTATAGCTGTAGCCTGCTAATCTCAGCAATCTTGGCATGATCTCATCATATGTGGCTGTCAAAATCTTGGATATGAAAAGGAAGAAAAAGGCTTTCCCATTATCAGCCAGTTGACCACATTTCCTTATCAGTTCTCACACTAAAAGATAGTTTCTTTTATAATTATGATTGTGATTGATAGAGAAATAAAAATACCCACGTAGCATTTTGGGTCTTCAATCCCATAATGTCCACTGAAGAAAACAATGTGCACTATCTTATGGTCCAAACTGTAAATATTGTCAATATTCAAGAACTGAGAGCATTGAATTGAGATCTGAAGAAAAAGAATCATTTTTTTCACACAAATAAATAACAATTTGGTCTGAATAAGCAGTACATTTTTTTCAACAGAAACATTAGTATTTGTCTTAAATCATCACAAATCCGAGGCTATGGATCTTTCCTCTTCTTCCTTAATCGCATTGATCATCCCAGCAACTTGATTCATGTTCGGCCTCTCGTTCGGGGAGGTGTTTATGCACTTCAAGGCCACTTGCAGCAGGTTCACCATGCTCTCTTCGCTCGCGCCTTCTCTGGACAATGCACTGTCAAACACTTCCACTGTCCACTCCTCACTGATCACCGAGCGCACCCACTTGGCCAGTTCAGAGCCATTGTTCTGCACCAGCTTCCCCGTGAGGAGCTCGAGAAGGATCACCCCGAGCCCGTAGACATCAACCTTGAAAGTGCTGTATGGTTGGTCTTCGATTCTGTCCTCGTCCTTCAAGTTGTCATGGATTGATTGGTTTTGATCATTTTCGAATACCATTAATCCATATTCACTGATGCATGGTTCACAGTTAGTGTTGAATAGGATGTTTGTGGATTTCAGGTTCCCATGAGCAATCCTGTCTTCATGAAGCTCCTTGTGCATGAAAGCTAGAGCCTTGGAGATGCTTACTGCAACTCCCAATCTGCTTCCCCAATCCAAAGCTTGCCCATTTTGTGATCCTGAAATCAATGAGAACACACAATTTACTTGGATATTCTGGTATTGTCCTGCTTTTTTGTCAAAGCTTGTTAAAAGTGTTCTAAAAATCTCCGACTTGTCCGATTAATTCTTTACAACTTCTGATTAACCCTTCAATCCAATATATTTTCCGATTAATCTCCAAAAGGCATTCTCCACCCGAATAGTGCCTAGCTTTTTTACAACATTGCTTGTTAACGAGAGATAATTGCAAAAACTTGTGCACTATCTGTTTTTTGTAAGGAGTGACCATATATAACATTTACTGCAACAATTATAGGTCAATTATCTTTTCTTTGCACATCTAATAAAATCCATCAAAACAGACAAAAATGATGGTTTTCCCTTCAAATGACTACTATTTTTCAAAATGACGATTTTGCCCTCTAAATTAAAAATCAATAAAAACAGAAAATGATAGTTCAATTCAGCATTTTAATTATTTTTCAAAATGTAACTATGTAATAATGATGTCAACATGCTATTTTTTTAATGTTCACCCCCTTTCTGTCGTATCGAAATTTCCACATTCTTAAACCCTTCCGTTAGAGTAATGCAGTATGCTCAGGGGTATTTTTACTTTTCACTCTATTTTTTAACGGTTCGGTTTTTGCGATAAACGTAATTCACATATACTCGTCTTTGCAATTACCCCATGAAACTACTTGGACATGAAAGTTGGTTGTACTTACCATGGAGCAGCTTGAAGAGGCTTCCATTTTGGAGATACTCATAAGCCAAGAGCTTCTCTTGCTTGGAGCAATAGAAAGCAACAGCTGAGAGCACATTTGGGTGCTTCACCTGGTCCAGCCTCTTCATTCTCTTCTTGAAATCTTCTCTTGAAATGCCCCAATCCTTTATCCTCTTCACAGCCAAGCTCACTCCTCCATCCAGCAACACCTTGTAGAGGCTCCCATGCTTCCCTCTCCCAAGCATCTCAGCTGGAGCTCGAAGCAAGTCCTCAAACCTCAGACCCTTGTGCACTGGACTTCCATTGAGAACCACAAGAGGCGACGGAGCCAAGCTCTCAACTGATGTTATAGAGTACTCTGATTTTCCACTAGCCTTGTACTCTCCTGATTCACCACCAGCTTTGGAAATTGCCTTTGCCACTGTTTTAGATTTTTTCTCTTTGGCCTTGCTTTTGATTGCTATCTTGTAGGCAATGAAGAGAACTACTAGCAACCCACCAATTATAAAACCAGAGTAGATCAGAACTTGGCCTTTTTTGGGCATACCAGGTTTTTTCTCAGGTGGAGGACATGTTTTGGACAGTAACTCTCCACATAGTCCTGGGTTTCCTCCAAAGCTGTCTGGTTTGAAGTGGCCTTGGACATCGGGGACGGGACCAGTGAAGCTGTTGTTGGAGACATTGAAGTCAACAAGGTTGGAGAAGTCAAAATCTGGGATTTCCCCACTGAGATCATTGTTCTCAGCAAAGAATGACAACAGGCCTGACACTCTCCCGATATCAGGGAGCGCGCCGGAGAAGGCATTGTTGGAGATGTCAAGCCTTTTCAGGTTGCTGAGCTTTGAGAGCGAGTCGGGGACACTGCCTGAGAGCCTGTTGCCTCCAAGAAACAGGTGTGTGAGCTGTTTACAGTCTTTTATGTCGTCTGTCAGGTTTCCAGAAACCTTGTTGCCCTTTATGCTGAAGACTGTGAGAGTCTTTGTTCTGCAGAGGGAGCTGGTGTCAAGAACTCCAGCGAAGTTGAGATTTTCAAGAGTTATCTTCTTCACTGAGTTTGAATTCGTGTCGTCGCATTTTATACCGAACCATTTGTCTCTGCAAGGGTCTGAGCTCATGTTCCAGCCCCAGTTATGGTCTCCTGGGGTTGTTCCAGCTGAGAGCTCATCCAAGAACTCTATGAGTGACTCCTTCACATCATCTTCTTGGCAGTTCGTTGCCCCGAGGAGGAGGAACAGCAGAATGGGGAAAACCCAGATGGGAATTCGACCCATTTCCAGAAAAAAAATATAGAAGATGAGCTCAGATTAAGGAGTGAAATGAATGTGAGATTCAGTTTCCTTTCTTTTGAAGTCTGAGTTTCTTGAAATGGCAATGTGAGAACAATGACGAAGTAACAAAGTTGATTCAGAGTGCCAATTGGCTGATTTTACAATGACTCATTGTGCCATGCAAAACATAATTACCAGAAAAGGACTTGCAGAAACAAACCAAACCTTAAAAGAGAATTATAAAACTGCCGGCAAGGTTGAAATTGTCACTGGGAGCTTTTTTATCTTTTCCTCTGGCTGCTCACAGACCAACAGTGACTGATAGTTTTAGTAATGCCATATAAGGTACTTCTCTGGTTCATGTAAACAAGCCTACACCTTAATAATAGTAAACAATAAACATAACAGACTATTATAAAGACAATAAAGATTATAATCATTTGTGTTCTGCAGATGCTTTCAGATCTTCAGTTCACACCTATTGTTTAAATGACAATTAGACAATAATATGAATATCTGGGTGTACTGACTGAGTTAAATGGATCCAAATAGAAGCAATACAGGGTAAAAGCTGGCCAGAGTCTGTAAGGAAACGATAAAACAAGAAATAAGAACCCAAAATGTATTTGTTTTGATTAACTTTGACAGTTTCTTCAGTTTTTTTCCATTTTCCACGTGATCCCCTTTTACCTTCAAATGAAGCAGTACGGGTATCACGGACAAAATCTCCTAAATCATCTGTTTATTGTACAGGGAAATTTTGAAAAACAAAAATTAGTACAGCTAAAATATAATTGATCAGGTCAACATGTAAAGGGGTTCACTATAATAAGTTTATGTTTGGTAGGTTGACCCCACAGTCTTTATGGATCCGCGTGTCCAGCAATATCGTCTTCGCTGGATCCACTTTCTCCATCACTTATATCTTCGTCGCTCTCATCCTCAGCAGCTGAGTTTGTAATATTCTCCCTCTTTGCATACCGTTCACAATACTCTGTTTCGACGAATAAAAACAAATGCAGTTCAAAGGTTATTTCACGAGGCATGCCAGGAGACACTCCATCCCTTACAAAATAAGAATCCTATTTTCCTAAAAATAAATGTTCCGAATTAAGTGTACACTTCAATTTTTAAACTCAGGCATTGGCATAACTTGAAAAAAACTGGTCAACAGATTTGATTTTCTCCTCACAAGGATCTTGATTTCAGATATTGGTTTCCTCAATTAAATTGAAGAATTTATTCAGACATTGATTTCCTCAATTTTTTGAAGATACAAGAAGATTCCACCATTCACATACACATCAGCTGGTGCTTGGAAAATCTCAGAATCTTATTGGGAAAATTTTCATAAAGTTGATGCAATTTTTCCCTGAAGCAGATGCAATTACAAAGAAGAATAGTGGATTAAGTATATGGGATTTTTTTCACCTTTTACTTTCTGATCGTACTGCTTTCGGTCCTTCATCATCAATGAAGCTGCATCCCCATTCAGTGGGTCTGAAGGATTTGGATAAAGCAAGAGTTGAGGAAGAAAGACTTCAAAAACATTTAAAAGATCTGCTTCAACAAAAGATACGGGCCCCATATGTGAGTAAACTAAGAGTAGCAGTCATAAGAAAGACAACAATAATTTGGAAAGACAACAAAAGATTATGTCTGATTCATGGTGAAATTCCAACGATGTCAAGCATGCAAAGATACAATATTTGTTTTATGTGAAAAAGATGGTGAATTATTCAGATAAAATAGAATACTAGGGAGATCATCACTGCCACGTGTTAGCATATTTTGGCTTCACTAATATGTACATTTAGAGTAAACTGATATGCTGAGAGCTCTAAGTAGGATTTACAATTATAAATTACCAAACATTGGACTCCAAGACTGATTAATAACGTCCAAGCATACAGAACCAGACCTGCAATTGATGAAAAATATAAACCAATCAACTAACTCAGAGCACACGATGCATCCAAACTTCCAGCTGCTTAGAAAAGTAAACAGTCACTATACATTATTTAAGAACTAATACCAATTACTGTATTTCTGAAATGTAAACAAAGAAAACCATCCACCTCTACATAATTAACTGCCCAACTACTCGTCATACATAGGGGAAAGTTCCCACAGCTGGCCCTTGGGATAATAATGAAAAAAGTCATTTTATAGAATAAGAATTCAAATTTTTAGTGCCTCACTTCTCATCATTTACATGTCCATACTACCCAAGGTGTTATCACTAACTTATGGGAGGATATCATTGGTAATCCATAACTAATTAGCCAACTGAAAAGAAACAAGACACTTATTTTAGACAGAGGGAGAACATAAAAGGAAGAAAAATTCAAAGCATAAATTGCTCACAGTTCATCAACATTTGGATGGAATATCTTGTTAACAAACCCAATAGAAGGAGACTTGTATGGGTATGCATCGGGAAGCTCAACACGAATTTTCCAAACCCCGCCTTCATAAAGGCCTGCAAAGCATCATATGAAACGCCAAACTCAGCTTCTGAAAGGGAACCAGGCTGTAATGAAATTCACTCAGTAAAAGGGGTCAGACATAATATGTAAATTCGATTTTCTTAACAGTTCTTTATCGACTAGAAGTCCCAAAACAACTAAAATAATGAAAAATCAAGGATAAGAACTAATGATATTTTAATAGAACCATGCTTAGCAGTAGAGATGCTGGCATTAGACATACAAATGTTCCGTGAATTTTGAATTTTGGACGTCACTAAAGGTTTATGAATATCCTACACGACAAATAAGTCAAATCAAAAGTAAAATGAATTTTAAAACCAAAAGAACCATACATTTAGCATAAGCCTAAGACTAGCATATATTCTGCAAGCAGAAAATTTTCAAGAATTTATAGATTTAATGTTAATGCAAGGCTTTCCGAGAGAGATGGTAAACAGTAATAGAAAAGCACTATGTACTTGTAGGAAAAGAAGAGAAGAGACAGTACTTTCTTTAGGACCATTAAATTCCACGTTGAATTCATTGAGGCCATCATTTATCGTCTCCACTGCATAATCACTCATCATCCTGAATGTCAAAAGCATGATAGGTAAGTGCTAAGCAGAACACCAAAACTGAGAATTTTCAAACATGAAAGTAGATGCAAAATGTAAGCACAGTAAGATAAAACGAATTTTACTCAGATAGTGCTCTAATGAACTTCGAGCTCTCTAAAAAAACAGCAACAAGTAGAAAATTGTTGTATAAAACCACTAAATGAAGAAATCCCAGGACAAAACTGAGGAGTAACTAGTAAGTATTGTTTGAGTGAGTGAGTGAGATAATATGCATATCAAGAAAAAGAATGCCATGTGCATGGCCTCGCATTGACAGCAACAGGTTTAAAACTGTATACAGCCACTAAATGAGGAAATACTGTGACGAAACCGAAGAGTCAGTATAGTTTGAGTGAGCTAAAATATATAGCTCAAGAAAAGAATGTAATAAGCAGAGCCTCACATACACGGAAAATACAAAACCAAAACATCACATATGACAAATGAGAATCTAGTTTACATCTTATAGACCTTTAGCTGTCATCCTACCATCTCTTAAAACTTACTTTGTAATCCATTAAATTTAAGAGATGGGCCCCAGAACATGATGGTGGCCATATTTCTCTCTAGCATATTTTACTTAAGAAAATTTCCATATTAACATGGCACATACATGAAATATTTTCTGCCAGTACTACAATATAGATGAAAACCCAATTTGCACAACAATGGAAAGTATGAAGATGTACAGAACACTAGAAACTTACAACTTCATGACATCCATCTCTCTTCTCTTGCTTGGAGAAGACATTTTAATCCTTACAAACTAAAATTCAATGACCTGCTAAAAACCGCCAATGAGAAGACCTTTTAAATGAAAAATAAATAGATAAGTAATAAGTAGAACTGATCAAATCAACTTTGATACATACCATACTTGGATAGAATAAAAAACAAGATGAAAGTTTTAGCACATACTGTTCTTGCAGAAATTCAAAATATGCTGCAGTATCGGATGAAACAGAAATCCACGATAACAGAAGCCTCGTACTTATTCCAGATCCACGACTATGAAAGGCACACACATCTACGGACCAAGAAACCATAACATATAATTAACTAATTAAGACAATCAATGACAACATCAAAGCCAAACATAAAACAAGATTTTCAGAAAAAGCATTATCTGATAAGAGCATAATACTCAAAATATCAATACAAAGGACATGACATGGAGTTCTCTTGCCATTCCTTAGAATTCAATGATATTTTCCTAGACTCTAGCAAATCAAATATCAATTAGATAGTTGAAATTTTGATCACTATCCAAATTATTTTTCCTTTTTCATGGAAAGCTTTGATTTCAAAATGCTTCATTAAAGTAAAGCTTTGTTTCACATATTTACAATTGTATTGCTTCATTGAAGACATAATTCCCTCTGTACTCTTCTTATCTTCTATTATCATTTGATATGTTGAAATTGGCATGCAGCACTTGATACAAAATGGACAACTCTAATTAGAAGAGTGACTATTTAAGGGTTGTAAGAGTCTAGATAAAAAATTATGACATTTGTCTAAATAAGAGAGCTTGTGCATAAGGAAAAACCATGTAATCTCCCTGATACTAAAAACAGTACTCGTCCAGGACTTTGACTCTAAAACAAGCAGTTATCAAACACACAAAATGCAAGCTGATTATAGTCCTTAAGGTAAGTTATGAATAGAATAGTTGTCCAGGAGGTCCTTGCCCCAATAGTAAATGTTGTAATAACTTGACCAAGTAACAGATGTGTTGTTATTCTGCTTCAAATATATGATAATTTCAATGGCAATTTGTGAGGGCTTTACTATAACCCTAATAAGATTCACGTCACTGTAATGGCCAATTTAGTTACTCATGGTAACACCATAAACGGGAACTTAAACATTCTGGCAATGACAAATATTTAATCAACAAAACCACTAGAACTGAAAATGTGAAGGGTCGCCTGAGCCAAAATTATACAATACCAGAAGGCAATACAAGACACCTGATCCAAAACACAACCTCAGTCTATAGGCTCCAATTGTTAGCAAAGGCAACACAGTAAAAAAATTGCAATAAATTTATGATCTTTGAACAGCAACATCACAAAATCTCCACCCACCTCTACCAAAACAAAGTCAAATTCCCAAGTAATTTTTAGAGACAACCAAACAGAACCATTACCAAGAGGGGTTCCAGGTAATATAAATCAATCCCTATGTGGGAAATTTCTTGACATGTACAACAAATTCGTGGAAATGAACCAATTTGAAATTCTATGGCCCTACAGGTATAAAACAAAAAACAAAATTTGAGCAGTGTTTGAGAAAAATCATACAAGGAGAAGGGTGTTTCGGTATCTTACAAATGGGGAAATCAGACCCAGAACCGAATTTTCCAGAGGAATCTCAGGGACGGCTTCGAAGGGGCAATGCGTTTCGCGAGAGCCAAACAGAAAATATAAACGAAAATGCAAGTAAGAAAAGAAATCGCAGAAGAGAAAATGGCGAATATAATGAAAGAAAAAAAGGTACAGAAAAGAAATGAGTGTGAATTTCTCGGCAACGTGGCATTCAAGCTTTGCGGTCCTCTTAATAATGACATTTTCTTACACATAATTATTATTACAAAATGATACTTTTATATTTTAACTATTTTTTTTTAAATAATTTAATAATTGTTTTTTACAACTTAAGGTTAAATAATTAAAATACATTTAAGTAGCTTTTAAATTTTTAAAAAGTAATAGTTTAAATTTAAATTTAAATTAAATTGGTTTAAATTTAAAATCGTTAAATTTTCAGAAAATGTCATAAACAGTAAAGTTGAGTTAATGAAGTTATCGTCGACGGCTACGACTCCGACCTCGGGCCCAGCCACCACCTCCACGACCAGGGACTCGCCTCCGTGAGTTAGGAATCCGAATCAAACATTAATTTTTGGATTCAGATTTTAGGGATTAGGGTTTGAGACACCAAGCTGAATCCTGAAACAAATCGGGGTACGAAACTGAAACAAATCTACACAAAGCTCAATCCTGAAGCTAAATTTGAGTTCATAACAAGCATTTGTTGATGAAGCAATTCCCACAAATTTGAGTTCGTGCCTTAATTTTTTGAGATTTGAGTTCGTGCCTTAAGGAATCGATGAATGAAGATACAGACAGCTTTCCCCAAACCCTAACCATCAACGAATGTTCAATTCAGTCAAAATGGCATATGAAATTCATACAAAACCAAACAGGGCGTTGTTAAGCCCCTCCAGGCCCTTGGCCAGTGCCTGAGTCCGAAGCGTAGCTCCGGCTCGTACCTCTCCGTCGGTATTAAGGAGGAGGAGGCCGCCACCCAGATCGGGCCGCGCCGTCGCCCCGCTTCCCAGCCCACGTCCTGAGGAACTTCGTCCAGCTCCGCTCGCCTGCCCAATTGCACCGGCGACGAAGACTTGCACCATTGACGTTGGAGAAAGGGCTTGAACCATTAACGTCGGAGATTCACCAATTTGAATTTAATTAAATTGAACCGGCTCAATTTTGGTTTTTTAAACCAAATTGAACCAATTCAATTCTGATTCCTTAATTCATGGGTATTTTAGGCATTTTAGAGGTCGGTTGTCACCAAAAAAATTGTCATAGTACTAAAAAGAGAAAAAAGTAGTTAGGATATGAAAGTCTCATTTCGCCATAGTTAGGTGTAACAAAGTGTCATTATCTTAATAATATTTACTATTGAGTTTTTTTCTCAATTAATATAATAATTTAATCATCTGCACTAACCTTTTTTTAATCAAGTTTTGCACTAACTTAATTAATTATGTGAGAGAGGACTATTTACGTTAAAACCACCCTTTATATTGAGCATCATATTGTTTGTGATGAAATCGAATGTTAAATCTCGTTGTAAAAGCGAAGAGTTTTATAGGTAGATGAGACTTGATGTAACTTGATTATGTTCCATATCCTTAAGATTGAGGGAACTTTGAATATATACTTTTTATTTCAAATAGTCACGTGTCACTCACGTGATACCACCGTACATGTGTTCATAGTTCGAACCGAATCTGTCAAAAATCAAATCGAATTAAATTTGAAATTGTTATAGTTTGGTTCGTTTTGAATTTGTAGGTTTTTGATTCGAGTTAATTTTTATTCGAATTGGACCGACTAGGAATCAGACCCTGATTCTTCAATTATATGAACCATACTTTGAACCGCTATATACGTAAACGGTCTAGCTTTGACTGTGGTTCTCTAGTTCAATTATCTTGTTTTACCGTCTAGTTTTCTGTTTTCAATTTAAGCTCGATCATAGGTAGAACTAGACAAATTTGAACCAGGTTTATAGTCAAAAACTTTGTAGTGCAATTATAAAAAGTAGGAAAAATGTCACCTTAAGAATGCGTCATTTTCACTTAACCCATTAACTATAAACGTGTTTTCTACGTCAGTTCCACGTTACCTTTTTGCATTGACTTTTTTTAAAATTCTTTAACTTTTTAGGAAATGACAAAAATACACATGTATTAAAAAAATTTAAAATAAATAAAATTATTTTGAACTTATTTCTTTCTAAATGTTTTTATAAAAAATAAATAATAAAAAACTATGTTAGTATTAAAAAACTAAAATATTTTTTTATAAAAACAGTTTAAAAATTGATTTTATTTTTATATTTAAAAAAATTAATACTAGAATTATTTTAATTCTTTTTTATAAAATAATTTTTATCTATAATTTAAGTTTTTTTAATACTAGTGTAATTTGTCATTTCCAAAACAGTTAACATAATTTCAAAAAAGTTAACATAGAAGGGTAAAGCGTAACTTTTGAAACTTAAGGACACATATCTAAACATAGAGAGGCTAAGTGAAAATAGTGTATACTTAAAATCGAATCAGTGGCGAGTTGATAGAGCGATATGTGTCCCCATAAACCGGTTAACCTCAATTTTTGGTGATTAAGAACTAAAACATAACCAAAATCACTAGTTCTCTCAAAATTAAAACTAAAACCAAAACATTATTCACGATTCTCAATTTTTTTATTATTCCGGATTAGCTCGATTCTCAGTTCATGAACGATTTTACGTCCAAATTGCTTATACCTTGTTGAAGATTCATGACCCACTATGACTCAAATGATAAAATCGATCGGTTTTGGTCTGGTTTTATTTTTCAGCAGTTCAACCTTTGTGAACTTGAGCCAAATCGGTTCAAATTCGATTTCGTCTATAACTGAATTGAAACTATCAGTTTTATTTGGTTCAATTTTTTCTCTTCGTTTTGGGCTGGTTCCATTTGGTCGAGTCAGGTATTTTTTGAACAACTCTATCAAACAAATATTTTATGTTAAATTAAATGACGATGCAACAAAAACTGTGGTGATTGTCAGCATATTTTTTATTTATCGCAAATTTATATAAACATATTAGATATAACCATAGTGATTATTACTTACAAATTTATTTACGGTGATTATATGAAGAAAAAAACTATAATTAACCATGACTTTGTGCAACTTCTCCAAAGACAATCAGAAGTGCTTCAAATGCTCTGGATAGTCAATTTTTAGGGATAATTATACTTAACTATCTCATACTATACCTCGAAGCTTAACAAAGTTAATGTTTTTATTTTTGTTTCTTTTCACAAATGACAAACGTGCCCTTTTGTTTATTGTTAAATCTTATAGTAAGTGACCTGATTGCCCTTCTATTGGACCACTATATTTTTGACAACGCTCCACCAATCTAGTGATGAACTCGTCGGAGACTCGAATCTTCAGACACTCAAACGACATTTTCTAGATTTCGTAGGACACCGTTTTCAAAAATCTTTTTTCTCGTGTCATAATTTTGTTCTCTTCTCAATTGGAGACTGATTCAATCCTTATAATCTCAAAACCCCAATCCAATTCACCAACCTCACCATTCATGAATAAGTATTTTGATGGCTTTGGCGGCAATACTTTTTTCTTTGTGGCTTTGGAGGCGTTTCTAATGTTGGTAATAGGGATGGAAAAAAATCCAAACCTAACGGATACTTAATGCACCTGCCCCGATCGAAACGGGTGAAATCTAAAAAAAGTCGAGTGCGGGTCGGGTGCATTTTTTTACCGAATATTTTGAGCGGGTGCATGTGAACCTATACCCGATCCGAAGCCAACCTGCACCCGTAAGTATTTTAAAAAATATTAATTAATTTAAAAATTATAAAAATATTATTTTTTCTTAATATCTAGAATTTCTAAGACCTGACTTAAGTTTCTGAATTTGTTGTTTGGTTGAATGAGTTGTTAATTTCAATTTTTGAATTGTTGGTGAAATGGCGAATTGATATGCTTATTGTAATTTTTTATGATTTGAAATTTTCAGACTGGGTTTTGGGTTTCGAAAAATTTTCGTACTCGACGGGTTTTAAACAGGTCGAACACTCGTTCAATATGAGCGGGTGTAGGTGGGGGTTTGGCAAAACCAGTCCAAACCCGACTCGTTGCCATGCCTAGTTGGTGAACATCTTGACCTTCCAAAGTGGTCCCGCAAAATCCTTTATTTTTGAAGTCACTCAACAAAATATCAACACAACATTGTACAAACTAGGGGTGTTCATCGGGTCGGGCCGGGTTGGGTA
>JAYMTP010001015.1:0-27014 GCA_036897365.1 Geranium brycei | reverse complement strand
TAATTCCCCTAAATAAAAGTTTACAGTTTTTCAAAGAGTTATATAGTTTAGTGGTAAATAATAATTATTTGGGAAAACTCCAATCACCTTTCTCTAAGTATATGCGAGTTTTACTTAACTTCATTTTGTTTAATTACTTTCCCCTAAGTTTCAAAAGTTACACTTTACCTTTCTCTGCTGAAAATTTTGTTAACTTTTTTTTTCAAATGACGAAAATACCTTGTATTAAAAAAATGAATTAGAACTTTTTTAAAGTTCTTTTTATATAAAAAAAACAAAAACTATTTTAAGTATTATTTTTACAAAAAAAATTATAAAAATAAAAAACGAGGTTTAAAATCATTTTTTATTTTTTGAAAAAAACTTTTTAATCTTTTTCTATACTAACAGAGTTTTTTATTCTTTATTTTTATAAAAAAATATTTGAAAAAAGTTCAAAATAATTTTTATTTATTTATTAAAATTTTTTTATACAAGGGCATTTTCGTCATAGAAAATGTGTTTATAGTTAATGATAGTTAAGTGAAACTCACGTATACTTAGGGGGAGGTAAGTAAAATTATCCCTGATTATTTTTAGGGAAAATGTCAGCTGACTACCCCTAAATTTAACGTTTTGGCAGATGACTACACCTAAAAAAAATTTGTGGCTACGCGGGTACCCTAATTTGGAGAATTTGGCACCGTTAGTCACTCCGTCCATTTCCGTCAGTTGCGCTTTCTCGTTCCGAACTTTCCTTTCGGAGGCGCCTTACTCAAATTTAATTAATATACTGATGTCTCTTTGAATATCGGGTTCATTCAGTACCGTCACAAATCCATCAACTTCACTTTCACTTAGTGCGAAGAGCGGAAAGAAGGAATCACAAACCCTCCGAACTTCTACCAGGCGTTGGATCGATGAAGATCTGCGCGCGCGCTGTCCCTGCGCGCGACACACGATAACAAAGTTCTACCGCTATCATTTTCAAGGTTTCATCGGGTCAGTCCATAACATTCTACCATTTCACACTGACATTCTACTGGGTTCTTAACATTCAACCATTTCACACTAACATTTTATCGGTTCAGATGGTTTGTATTTATACCCCAATTTGTATTTGATTTTGTCTATATATAAATATAAAATTTGAACTCAACTAAAAAATAAATAATCAATCCCGAATTAGTTTCTTATATGCATTTAGTAATTATTTTATTATTAAAAATTATTTTATTTTTAATTAATTATGTTATTAATGAAATATAAATTTTAGTAAGAAATTTTGCCCCCGCTTGAATTTTTTTGGATTCGCAGTGACTAAAACCATGAGACTTTCTACAATACTCTATACTCTATATACTCTAGTTCGAGGCTCGATTTATTATCTGAATTGAACACCATGCAATAAAAAAGATTTAAATTTCTATGCAATATTAAACTATAAACTATAGATATACACATACATTTGAAATAGAAAGTTATACGTCATAGTTATAAACTATTGACATTCAAATTTCCATACAATATTAAAACTATAACTTATAGTTATGCACATATATTAGAATTCAAAAGTTATACTTTATATTTTATACTATTTTAGTTAAGTTCTTCCTGAGTTAACTGTCTATGAAAATCATATTTGAACTGCAATTAACTAGTTGACTAAAATATAATTCATGGTTTTTGAGTGTGATCTAGTTTGATTCTTGCCTTAGTATAAGTTACCGATCTAAAATAAAGACCACTAGCAAGGAGCTCCCCAAAATATCATTCTTATTACTCTATAATTTTAATTCACATTCTATCTCATTTCAACCAAACGAGTCAATTACTATTTACTCATATATATGATATAACTTTTTGTAATTTAAAATTTTGAAAAATATTATTATAATAATAAGGATAACAACAAGAAAATGCACTCAAGTATCTTCTATCTCTATTCTCATATAAGGGTATTGAGCTAAATTATTTTTTTACACACTAAGCTTTCTATTTTCTCATTTTTGCCCAACTCCATTAAACTCCGCTATGTAATTTATTTTTAATGTTGCCCTTGTTTAGTTCTCAAATTTTTGAATCCATGTCACTCAATACTCTCTCAACCCTTCTCTTCTCCAGATGTGATATCTCCAGCGATGTTTTGGAAGTAGTAGAAACTAGAGGTTGCAAAAGGTTGATGGTGACCTCTCCCCGTAGAAGTGGTCGGATAAGAGATATGTTAAGAGAGAATTGAGGGTCATCGCCAGAAAACATGGCCATCGGAGTCATAAGGTACGAGAGGAAATGAGTGAGTGGCACAAACTTAGAAATTTATAAACTAAATAGGGGTAATTTAGCATTTTTATCATGAATGTAAGTGAAAGTTAACGAAGTTGAGTGTTTTAAGATGAAATAAAAGTTCAGTGTACTTAACTATTAAAGTACACTTTTATGAAATTACCCATTAAAATTTATAAATACTTTTATTTAGAACTATTTCAGATATTATTTAAAAACTATATTAATATTTTTATAAATATATATTTTATTTATATCACGTCTTTATAACAAATAATTAATTTCCAAATAAATTATTTGTACAAACAAAACAAATATTTATGATAAAATTATGATGAACATACTTTTTTGATAAATAATTAAAATATTCTAAGTTAATAAAAAAATAGAAGCAAAACTTATTTATGTAATTGGCCAAGTGCTTAATTTAAAAGTTAAGTATAGGAGTTTAAATCTTGATAATAATATATATACATTTAAAAAAAAGAAAGGTCCTTGAGGAATATCACAACGGTTTTAGTCTCACACTTTTGTGAGAGATTTATCGATAGATTAGAAATTTTATTTACATTGAAATTTTACTTCTCCACAAATAGTGTGAGACCAACATAGATTTTTAAAAGAAAGTGTACTTGAAGTGATACCTCAACTATTTGAATCTCACAATTTTTATATAGAAATTATGATTTTGAACATTGTTCGGAATGGAATGAGAGAGTTTATCGGTGGATTGGGAATTTGATGTATTTTTCAAAAAAAGACTTGAACGAACTTGTCCAACTCAAGAATGATCCAACTCAAAGATCATCACGTGTCAAGTTGGGAGAGAATAGTTGATTTGTTAAGTTTAGGTCTGTAAATACATAACTAGACAACCTGGTTTGGTATTTAGTTTATTAAAAATGTATTTCTTAGTAAAGAAAACCCCACTACATGACCTTAACTTACATTGAAAATTTACTTTATAAAACTGTAAATCAAGTTTTAACTTGTATAATTGTATTGGTCAAGAAAAAAACTTGTATGATCGTACATATAATCTGGTCTACATACAGTCTACCCGTTGCTACCGTAACGTTTAAGTAATCAAGTGACGAAGGGCCTTCCGTCACCACCCCTACACGTAAGCAAAATCCAATGGGCGGCGAGAGTGGGACACGTGGGGGCACCCTATAGGTCTGTCAAAAGAAGTGGAGATACGTCACCGTCCACTCTGTGCACCGTAGCATTCCCACTCATCCGCAGCAGCATCAGTGTTCCTTTTATAGCCGCTCGATTTCAACGTCTCAGTGAGTGAAAGCATCACACAAACACCACACACCTGAGATCGATAATGACTGATCCTGAATCCGAAGCTTGAACCCAATCCCTCTGTTTTCGTTCTGGTAATTTCCTGTTTTGTTTTCTTCCCGATGATAGGATTTTTCTGGGTTTTTGTTTTTGATTCGATGCGTTTTCTGTGAATCTGCTTTTCGATTTTGGTGTTTTGATTGGGTATGGGCTCTTGGGTTTTGTTGCGGTGCTGTTTCATGAATTGGGTCTCTTTGGTTTTGGGATTTTGAAACCGAAATGGTGATTTTCGAGGGTTATGTTGAATTGGGAACTGTTTCATTGCATTGATGGTAATGATAATGTCAATGGTCTCTGGAATGTGTTGTTTGTAGTGAATCTATGCTTATATCTTCATGCCTAGGAATGGATTGTCTGTTTTAGTCAGTGTTGTAAAAAACTCTAGGCCCTAGTCGGTCGAGAGGATTTTCCAAGGGCTGATCGAAAAATAAATCTGATTAAATGATTAATCTGGAACTATAGAGGACTAATCAGACACTAATTCGAATATTAATCGGGACAAGTCGGGGAATTACACAACATTGGTTTAATGGGTTACTGTGAAAATTGAAATTTGTATGGAAACTATATGGAAGAGATGACAAAGTATATGTACTTTCTTACTCTTGAAGGGAATTGAAAAGAAAATGGAAATGTGGGATTTATTCCTATGGATTTCAACAAGTTTTTGTCTTGACTTCTAATAAATGAAATGTTCCTTTGGACTATGGAAGCTGGGGTTGTGGTTTGTGTTCTTTCTGCAATTGGATGTCATTGTTGTACAGTGATGTATTTGGATTAGTGAGCTTAATATTCTACTTAAATCCATTACAACTTTGTTTGTGTTTGTTTTACTTTTGTGTTCAGGCCATACACCAAATTGGGATTCCAATTCTTCATCAGGTGTTCCGGAATGTCTGTTTCTGGAAATTCTTCCTCATCCAATGGAGTCAAATATGTTGAAGAGCTTCCAGCCGTCAATGATAATTTTGGAGGTGTTATTGTGGAAATGAAGGAACCCATGGACTCTGGAATGTTTCATATATTACTTACCGCTTCTCTATCGAAGTGGAGGCTTGAGGTATTCTTGTGAAATGAGTTTCTTTGAATTTGACTTGAGATTATTGTGATTTCATCATTTTAATAACATTTAACATGATAAAAAGAACTGAAAGTAAGCTTTTGAATCATGTAAGTATTCGACTATTATATACTACAGTTGTAAGTAGAAATTTCTGCGACGTATTCACTTGAAATGAATTCCTTTGAATTTGAATTTGACTTGTGATTGTTGTTTTCCATCATTTTAATGCTATTTAGCTTGATAAAAATGAAAATAAAATATTTAATTATGCAAGTATTCGATTTTATTAGATAATACAGTTGTGACTGAGTAGAAGTTTCTCTGTATAATCATGATACGAGGTATTCACGTGAAATAAATTTCTTTGAATCTGACTTTATATTATTGTGTTTCAACATTTTAATACTATTTAAATTGATAAAAAGAACTGAAAGTAAGCTTTTAAATCATGTAAGTATTTGACTTTATTATATAATACAGTTGTGATTTGTGAGTAGAAATTTCTCTGTATAATCATGTCACGAGGTACCACGTGAAAGAATTTCTTTGAATTTGACTTGTGAATATTGTGTTACATCATTGACTTGAGATTATTCAGCTTGATAAAAAGAACCCAAAGCAAGCTTTTGAATCATGTAAGTATTGAGCATATGCATCTGAAAACTCACTGTTTTCAAATTTGGACTATCTCAATCCAAATATGATGGATGTTAACATATAGTGAAAGCCAAGTCATTGATTCATCACCAACTTGTGCTCCTTCTTATCCTTTATCTTATGGCATGCTAACGGCGTCAAGGCTACATCTAAAAGTAGAGCTATCACGAGAAAGTGGAAAGTCAGAGATGGTTTTCTTCATAGATTACTGAAAATTGTTTTTGTGTTTATTCCTTCATTAGTTATGCTTTCGGTGGGAACTCGTTCACTTTGAATATGATGAGCAAGATTTTGAATATTCCACTTTTCTCCAGTAAAAACACTGGTGGTTGGTTGAGTGGAACTTGTAAATAAGAAAGTGACATATCTCCCTAATCCTTGCACGCGTCTTTTATAAAGTTAAATATGACACTTGCACTTGGAGAGGAAGACGAAAGTGCAGCTAATTTCAAGAATATATCTCTTCAACATAATCCTCAATAGATTTTTTTTCCTTTTAAAACTTCAAAAATTCGTTTAAGTACATGATACATGTCACTCATACGTGATAAGTAAACTGTGCACGAGTTTGATTGTTAGTGGTAGACACATAAATTAAGCACCACCTGCTATGTACTGTCACTTTCTCAAATGATGTGTTACATACAGATTTTCTCTGCTTTCAGAAACTAACATATAGTGTCCCCAAGTCTGAATCCCCAAATAAATGCTCAACATATGTGGATTGGTTGGATTTTCAACTATAAGGAACATGCTTTGTTAGATTTTTACCATTTCCAAATTCATCGTTCAGCCTCTTATAAGTTGAGCTCTTTTGTTTCAGCATGACATTAACTTTGTACAGTTAACTGCGTGTCTTGTTTTGCAAGTAATGTTATGTGTCTTTTATATAAGAAACGATATGTTGGATGGATAGATAGATAGATTATTTCTTGAATTCTAATAGTTATGTTGGCTGATTTTTTATCTTTTCATTCGAATAATGGAACTTACTGTTAACATATTTAACTTTTTTGCAGGGAAAGAGAGGTATTTGGATTAAGTTGCCAATTGCACTTGTGAATCTTGTTGAGGTTGCAGTTAAGGTAATCATCGTCTGCACGACTGCACATATTGCACCTGCTGATTACTAAATAGGCAAGGGGTAGTATTTACAACCGTACTACTCATACTCTGTAAATGTCTAATACATGTTGCAATTAACCGAGCCAACCATATATAAGGCTTTTTTAGGTGTAGGAACAAATGGTCAACTACCTCATTTGGGCACATGATTTCACATTTGTTATGGTTTTCTCATTCTATACTTGACACTTACATTGGTATTACTATATTATTTGAATAATTAAGGTCTTTATGTCCTGTTTAATTAGGGTGTTATTAAATTTGGACCAAGATGTAAATTAAAAATTGGATTCTAGTCAGCTGGAACTAACTAGACTCGAATTTGGTATATATTAGAACTGTATTGCATGTGCACTTCAGTTTTGGTGATCATTAAGTATTAGCTATTTTTGTTCGTTATTCTTGACCGAGCTGTTGTCTTGATCACTGACTTTTCTTCAGTGCGCTGTTATTTTTGTGATAGGAAGGATTTTGGTACCATCATGCAGAGCCAAATTACCTGATGCTCGTTTACTGGATTCCACAAACTGTCTGCACTATCCCTGCAAATGCTACGCACAGAGTAGGCATTGGTGCTATTGTCTTGAACGATAAGAGAGAGGTACCCAAATCTGCAAATACGAAACTCTATATACGAATCTAATGAACAAACATCTGAGTAATCAGTTTTAGCACCAAGGAGTACATTTGCATATTTGTCACTATCAGGACAAAATAATCCATTTCTTACCCTATTCCTGCATATATTCTTAGGGTTAAGCTCACACGTAGATGTTCACATTTTTTTTACGAAAAGGTTACTCGTTGAACTGGGTGTTTTGATCCTGTCCTTTTTATTGCGCTATTGTTTGGCCTAGTATTTTTTTATAAATGTCATCAAAACTCTAATTTTAAAAGGGTTTGCTATTCATTCATCTATTTAAAGTTGATATTTGCTTTGTAGTCTTTCATTTTTGTTTTACATGATTCCACACTTGTGTTATTTATGGTAACTAAACATATATCCTTATTTTATTTAAGGGAAATGACAAAAATGTGATCTATACTAAGACACTTTTGCAAGAGGATGATGTGTACTTTGTTAATGGTAAAAAAATGTTGTGAACTTTGTTTTTTCATGCAAAATGTATGTATTTTTACAAAAATTAAAATTTTGCCCGTGAAATTAAAATTTAAGTTTTTTTATAAAATAGTTTAACTAAAAAAATTAAATTGCAAAAGTTGATTAATGGATTTTAGTTAGAAGATAAAAAATTTAAAAAAAAACTTCTAAAAAATGATTTGATTTTTTTTAAAAATAAATTCTTAATTTAAGGGTATTTTCGTCATTTTTAAAAAATACATACATTTTGCATGAAAATATATCTTTACATACATTTTGCACGTGTTCACATCACCTTTATTCAATTGTTGCAAGCTGGTCTAATAAATAACAACTCATAAGTTAATTTTAAACAACTCGTGTTTAATTGATCTAAATCTCCAATGTTTTTGTTGGCAGTTGCTTGTAGTTCAGGAAAAAAGTGGCATATTTCGAGGGACTGGGGTGTGGAAAATTCCTACCGGAGTTGTTGATGAGGTATGCGTTTCCTAATCCAAATATTCTATTGTCACCAAACACAGAGTAACCTTGTCAATATTCAGGGTGAGGACATATACAGAGCAGCGATAAGGGAAGTAAAAGAAGAGACGGGAGTAAGTGGTCAACGTATATTTTAAATAAGTAAAAGGTTCCAAGTTTCGTTATTGGAATCTAAGGCCTCTGGTTCTTATACTTGCTCAGGTTGATGCAGAGTTCTCAGAGTTACTAGCATTCAGGTATGAATGAACCAAAGCTTACTTGATCAATTGGTGAAATGCTCGACTCGTTTAAATCACAGCGCGTTATTGATGCATGAACCATTCGCCTCATATGATATGACATGACATGCCATGTCATGTCTTTATATTTAGAAAGGGTTGAATCTTAAAACGAAAAGAAATTTTATTTTATTTTTCATGTTATAGAGGTTTTCAGTAAATTTTCAAGATTCAAGACAAAATAGTGTATTTTCAGGCAACTTCACAAGGTGTTCTTTCAGAAATCGGATTTATTCTTTATTTGCATGATGCGTCCACTGACCTTCGACATTGAGAAGCAAGAACAAGAGATTGAAGCTGCCCAGGTAATTCTTGGTCTAGCTCGAATTGAACCATCATCACTACTCTTCCATGGTTTCAGTTTTTGTATCGTAGACATGAAACTGCAAAACGTTCCTTACACAATTTTCAGTAACTATTTTGAATGTGATTGGAACTTGTTATCTATCGTTGGGTCTGTAGTGGATGGCATTGGAGGAATTTGCGGCGCAGGCATACACGCAGAAGCACCAGCTGTTCAAATACATCGTCGAGTTGTGCTTGGCGAAGCTAGGCAACAAGTACACCGGATTCACCCCACAACCCATTACATCGGCTTTCGATGGTAAAGTAAATTGCTTGTATTTGAACGCCATGGATCTCAACTCCTCGAGAAACATGGGAGGGATTGGGAATGGGAAGATGTAGATATATATATATATATTTTGTAACTTATTCTATTTTTTGTTTTATTTGGGGTGGTATTGACCCTCCTTGGTTAGCTTCCCATTAATTCTAATATCTTCTCGTCTATGTTTTTACTAATGAATAAAATCACTTATCTTTCTGTCATACACTGCTCGTGGATGTGACAATGGACAATTATGTCAAATGAAAACATAATAAACTTAAATATTTTTAAGCTTGAAGGATGTTCAAATTTGGTAAAATTTTCATGATCACTTGTTTGGTTATCTTCTATTAAATTTTAATGTTAAAAATATTTAAATGCGGGCAAATATATTTTAAATTTTCAAAAGTCACCCTATACCACTCTCTCTTTCCTCCCTCTTCACAACACTTTTTCCTCACAACCCTCTTCCTCACAAACACTCGAGAAAATGGAGGTTTGCACATTTGCACCTAAAAATCATTCAAACATTCTACTTTTAAACCCTTAAAATTTTGGAACTCCTCAAACAGCCAACCCATAACTAAGAAATCAAACCTAACATCAACAAAAGTTTCTCAGGAAACAAATAAATAAATACACATAAAGAAAAGGGAAATAAATAAAAAATCAGTAACATTTTCTCCATCTACTAAACTATTAAAGCTTTCATTTTTTCTTGTAGGTGTTCATTTTTGTTGAATTTTCATACCGAATCAATATATTCGATGGAGCTGATTCGGAATCTTTGCTATGACCTTTTCTACATATATTAAAGCTTGCATCGGTTTCAGAATCTCTTCATATATTAAAGCTTGCATTGGTTTCAAAATCTCTTCTGTGGAAACTCATTGACGGTCGAAGGGGATGATTAGGCTGCAACGAAAGGCTCTAGTGATAGATCCAATGGGTTAGCCAAAGGAAATGGGGAAACGACGGTGTCGAACGATGAATGTGAAGTCGACTCCGTGATTGAAGCAAGAGCTCCTGAGCAATGCTGGAATCTTAGTCGTCGCTGCCTCCGGCGAGATTCACGGGCTTCTGTCTCGTGCTTTCTAGGGGGCACAATTTGGACGAATTAGGGTTCAAAAAGGAATCACGTGGAGGAAGGAGGCAACGAGCGAATAACAAACGGTTTTGAAAAATCTGTGTTGGGGAGAACCATGTCTTACCAAGGAGGAACGCACAATAAGAAAAAGTCACATACACATTAAAGCCCGCCTCTGACCCAAAAGACTAGAATATCATGTCTTGGGTCTAATGTGTGTGTAAATTTTCTTTATACCTCGTACTTTTTTGATGTGAAACCTGGACTCACACGTGGAATCATAACAATCTCCTTCTCCACATTGAGCCCCATCACATCGGGCTGCTCACACTCCTAATCCCAAATCGTCTTTGCACTCTCATCTCCATCATGAGATCCACTGGCTTGCCGACCTGATAAGATACATACAAACCTAGCTCTAATACTAATTATTGGGGAGAACCGAGTCTTATCAAGAAAAAACACACAACAAGAAAATTCATATAGACAGGAAAGCCCACCTCTTAAATAGCTAATGCCACAACAATAATAAGAACATCCAATTTCTTTTTTTAAAAACACAAAAGCAACTGGGAACTCAATAATAACACCCAAAACAGAAATGGGAATATACTAAAATTCCTTTACCTTCAAACTCTAGCAACAATGGGCAATTTGAGCATGAGTCCCATCAAGCAACCTAATGACCCACAAATCAAACACACAAAAAGGAACAAAAACACAGTGCTATCATATTAATGTAACTTCCCATTTAAAACATAAAATCGGAAACGAAAAGAACATAACATGTGAAGCTTGAACACCCAATCAAATTTCAGTACGTATAAATCGCAAGAATCAATTAGCAAATCAACACTAAGACCCTAAACAGAAATGGGAATTTAGTCAGATAAAGTTATGAGTTTGCAGATGACAGTCAAATATAACAAATAATATACTAAATTTGGGCTAGGAAGAGATTTTTAGAGCACCATCCTAACATGTATTTTCTTCTTTTCAATCCAAGACGGTAAACAAATAATAAAAATGAAGGGACCAACCAGGTTCAAACTGGTGACCTCTTGGATCTGCAGTCAAATGCTCTACCACTGAGCTATGGACCCTTTGATGAATACTAATTATTATTTAAAAATAGCAATTTAATTTACCATAATACTACCAAGTAATTCATTTTTTACACCTCAAGTATACAATTTTGTTCAGATTTCTATCATTAACGGGCACTTGCATGCACATATTATCTAAAAATAATTATACCGTTAAATAAAAACAAACACATCATGGAATAAATTAACAATACTAGGACGAAATAGAACAAAAGGGTATGATTTGGGACGTAAAAATAAACCATTATGTAAATTTCACTTACGTGCATCAGGTATGCAATTCACCAGGTCATATGATATCAGAGTACCATTTAAAATGCCATCTTAAAGAGTCACAACATAAAATCAGAAAAATATAGAACACAATAACCAACATGTAACGCTCAAAACCACAATCAATTCCATTACATCATAGTAATGTTCTAAAAACACACCCCGATGAATCCCCAAAGGCCCTATCCTCACCGGCTATCGTCTAACTTTTTTGCAACACTGCATCATACCCAAATATAAAGACACTTAACTTGTTTCATTTGGCTAATGCCACTATAACTCTAAGTAAGAACCCTGAAAACATTCGTTCCATAATAAACTACAGAAGCAATTATTAAATCAATAATAAGATCTTATTTGTATATATATAGCAAGCGGTCAAAGGATATTAGGTTGATGTTGTTTACCATTTAAAACATCATCTTCCTGTAACAAGAGGCTCACAAGTCTGATTAATAATATCTTAAAAAAATTAATTGGAAAAAACAAATCCGACCGACTAGCATTTTTTAGAGCACTAGCAATAAATAATTTCATAATCCTTAACATGTATTTTTTTCTTTTCCATTGAAAATGTAAAAACAAAAAAAAATAAAGGGCCCAACCAGGTTCGAACTGGTGACCTCTTGATCTGCAGTCAAATGCTCTACCACTGAGCTATGGACCCTTTGATGATATTGCAAAATAATTCAGTTTTTACACCTTTTTATACAACTTTGTTTACATTTCCCATCATTAATGGCCGGCACTTGCATATCATCTGAAAAAATAACTGTCTTTGAATAAAAGTAAAAGTGGCGTGGAATAAATTTTCAATAAAGGGATGTTTTGGGACATAAAATTCAATCAAAACAGATGCATTGATACTATTTGAAACAAACATTAAGAGGAAGAAAAAGAATACAAGAAACACTTGATAAAGGCTCAACTCAATTCAAATGTATATAAAACTCCTCAGCTACACACAGCCATAATCATTAATCACACTTATAAAAGAGAGGAACAATTGCGATTTCTTTTAAGAAAATTCAAAAGTAATTGGGAAATCAATAGTAACACCCAAAACAGAAATTGGAATATATTCAAATTCCAAGACCTAACTCTGGCAACAATGGGAGATTCTGGCATGAGTCCCATCAAGCAACCTAATGACCTACACAAATCAAACATACAAAAAGGAACAAAAACACAGTGCTATCATATTAATGTTGCTTTCCATTTAAAGCACACAAAAGAATCACAACATAAAATCGGAAACGAGCAGAACACAGCATGTGAAGCTGGAACACCCAATCAATTATGGGTTTCCCGTTACATTTCACCAGAAAATAAAAATGCCAACTTGTTTCATTTGGCTAATGCCACTAAGAACCCTAAGAGCATCAAATTTCAGTAGGTATAAATTACAAAAATCAATTAGCAAATCAACAATAAGACCCTAAATAGAAATGGGAATTTACTCGAATAAAGTTAAGAGTTTGCAGCGTCTGTTTTTATTTTTTTGCTGTCCAAAGTAACAATAAAATCGCTTGTTTACGTCATACAGTCTGCTTGTGTATATGTAAGAATGGAAAATGACTGTCAAATGAAAATATATAACAAATAGTGTTCGAAATTCGGGCTAGGAAGAGATTTATAGAATACCATCCCGATTCCATATAATCGGGAAATTTAAGTCGGCTAGGTGGATTTAGACAAGAAAAAGTTCAAATTGATTTGAAAATACAAAAAAAGTACTAAGAATAAGAATAAGATATTTTATATTGATAGGTATTTTATTATTTTGAAAGATAAAGAATGTGATAAATATTAAAACATTTATTTTATATCTTAAATATGATTCATGATTTGTTTTTTTTTTTGAGGAAAAAAACAAACTATCATAAATGGTTTCCATACCTAACCTGTCTTTCTTCTTTTCAATCCAAAGGTAAAAATTAATAAATAAAGGGCCCAACCAGGTTCGAACTGGTGACCTCTTGATCTGCAGTCAAATGCTCTACCACTGAGCTATGGACCCTTTGATGTGTAATAATTACTATTCAAAAATAGCAATTTAATATAATATAATATTATAAGGTAATCCAATTTTTACACCTCAAGTAGACAATTTTGTTCAGATTTGCATCATTAATAGGCACTTGCATGCACATATTATCTAAAAAAATTATATCTCTAAATAAAAGTAGACACATCATAGAATAAATTGACAATACTGGGACAGAATAGAACAAAAGGGTGTGTTTTGGGGACAAAATTTTATCAGCCATTATGTAAATTTCACTTACATACATCAATTAACATAACAACAAAGATGTCCACAAGGAGACACCCCAACCGTTGGGCATCACACTATGTGGAGAGGTCTTGGTTTTGCTATTGGGAGGGTGGGGTTGGGTTATTAGGTAGATAGGGGTTGATGTAATATTTCAAAAAAAAAAACATAATAACAAAGATATGCAATTCACCTGGTCAAATGATAGGGCTATTGTGTTCTTTTATTTTGTGTTGTGACTTGTGCCCCTCTTGTTACAGGAACATGATGTTTTAAATGGTAAATAGCCAGCATGTAAAGCTCAATAGCCCAATCAATTCTCGATTCATTTAGCTAATGCCATGACAATACTAAGAACATCCAATTTCTTAAAAAATACAAAACCAATTGAGAAATCAATGATCCAAAACAGAAATGGATATATGCTCAACTTCCAAGAACTTCAAACTCTGCATTTTCGACAACGGGAGTTTTTGGCATGAGTCCCATCAAGCAAAAACAAATCAAACTCACAAAAAGGAACAAAAACACAGTTCTATCATATTAATGTTACTTCCCATTCGAAAAGAACACAAAAACCAACATGTCCAAATCAATGAGAATATATAAATACCATGGGGTTTCCCATTACATTTCACTGAGAATATAAAAATACCAACTTGCTTCATTTGGCCAATCAATCATGCCACCACTAAGAACCCTAAGTAACAGCATCCAATTTCAGTGTGTAAATTACAACAAAAAACCAATCATCGAATTAACAACAAGACCCTAAACAGAAATGGGGCATTTTCCCTCAAATTCAAAGAACCTCCCACTCTGCAAATTCAGCAACAATGGGCAATCTGGGCACAAGCCCCATCAGGCAAGAAGACGACCCATAAACCAAACAAACAAAAAGGAACCAAAACACAGTGCTGTCGAAGCTCATCATGAAATCCAAGTCACCCCCATCACTAAAATCGAAGAGACCCAACACAGTGGGCACAATCAAGAGCACATCAAGCAGAATAGCCTGCATAGTGTTGAACCTGACGTACCTGCTGAAATTGGGGTTCCTGACGACGACGAAGTAAAGGACGAAGAACACCAAGAGCCCATTGACCACAGGGAGGCTCTGGTAGACCCTAATCGCCGGAGCGAGCGGCGACAAGAGGGCCTCGACGGCGGGGAAGTGGGCGATGACGTGCCTGCCGTAGTCGACGCCGTCGAAGAAGGGGTAGAAGTAGCAGAGGGCGGAGATTAAGCGGTCGGGGGCGTCGGCGGAGTCGCCGTCGTTGGGTTTAGCTCTGATTTGGGTTCTGGGTTTGAAGGAGGAGTGATTGCAATTGTGATTGAGATTGAGAGAGAAGAGTGAAGATTGGGAAATGGGTTTGTGGGAGAGAGGGAGAGGAAGTGGAAGTGGGCGAGAGAGAAGAAGATTGGATATGGCCATCACCAGAATTTTCAGGTGTTGATTGATGAGACTCACACTCACTGGTTATTTATGGCTCAGAATCAAATGGTGCAATAGACCAAAGAGAGAGATTGGTTGGTTGGTGTTACCCAAATTGGATTAGGACAAAATTGTTTTTAGTTTTTTTTTTCTTACTTGCTCAAATATTTTTGTACTTGCCTAGCTCAAATGTTTGACACAAATTTTTTCATATCGCACCTGAAATCAGTAAATAATTAATCAAAAAAAATCTCGTGAAATATTTGATACCCGCCAATTTATCTGTTCGTTTCTGAAATGTCCCGTTCTGATTGGAGCAGAGAGATCGAGTATTCGACGGGGTTCAGTTTTTGCTGACATCCTTAACTTATTAGTTTTATCTTGATATTAGCGTTTGATTTATCCATATAAGGACTTGCATATACCTAAAAGTAAACCGAGTAGGGTATGTCACTAAAATTTTAAAGGGGATAATTACATGTCACTATACTTGGGGAAACCTCATTCTAAGATCATTATACTCAACTTTATAACTTTTTTTCTCGGTACCCAAAGATTTTTTTAGTTACATTTAAGGTAACTTATGTTAAATCTAACGGAAGTGGTTTGTAAAAAGTCCAAAATAGCATCGTAGTATATTTTTAAAATGTACCATTAACTGATAAATATGAAATGACTATTTTACCCTCCATTAAATAACATACTGAAGTTGAGCTTTAAGGACATATTAGTCTTTTCAAATAAAATTGGACTTAAGAAATGACATTTATACCCTTATCTTCACCTCTACCTCTCCAATCTCTCTGGTTCTCGCATTTCCTTTCTCTGCTCGTTGTTTGGCTTGGAGTCTCTCATGTCGGCCTCATCAACTGATTCGTTATTTCATCAATCTGTGATAGAAATAATAAGGGATATATTATTGATGTGTGTAATTTATGATGTACAAGAGACCTTTATATATAGAGGGTATAGGGAAATCCTAATACATGTGGAAAAAAAAATCTGATATAGATGAGTTAACCCTAATGAGCCTTAACCCTAATGTAAATATAATCTGACCCCCCCCCCCCCTTCCCCTCAAACTCAATACGGTGTAGCAAGAATTGAGTTTGAACCTAGATAATATGTGTTTGATGTGGGGTCCATTGTTCCCATTTTAGGCCCACTAAACTCCACATATGTATCTAATCTTGTCTTCGTATCCGACTAAGAGGGCCGTTTTTGTTCAAATTTACGCTTGTGGAGTTTTGGAATGAACTACATATTATGGAGTAAAGATCGATTTTTTGGAGTTCAGGAGATTGAGACTTGCGGGAGAAGGCACCATCCAATTCGAATTTTAGCATGCGTCACGACAACTGACCCGATCGTGACAGCCTTCTTGATTAGAAGAGAGAGTCACGATCGTGAAACATACCGTCACGATCGTGAAAAATTAAATGACGTTTATTCAGATGTCCAAGGGTTCCCACGTTGAACGTAACGGAGGCGTGACGATCGTGGAGCAGAGAGTGTCACGATCGTGACCAAGCAAGCACGAAGGACGATCGTGACAGAAGGAGAGGTGACCGTGTGAAGACCGTGCAGGACCACAACGTCACGATCATGGCAAGACGTTATGACACACTCTATGTCACGACGGAAGTCACGATCGTGACCCAATCGTGACGACCAGAAAGCTGCACAAGGGTCCTTGACTTAGGGATCCACAGCACCTTACCTACTTTTTACCCCTCCAGTTGCCTTTCCCACATTCTCTCCCAAGAACACTATTTCATTAAAGCTTGGAACTTGAAGATCAAGTTCATTTTCTCACCTCCCAAGTTTGAATTTGAAGATTGAAGACAATCTCCACCCTCAAAAATGCAAGATTACACCAAGAAAACTCCTAAGTCATCAAGAAAATTGTCGTCAATGAGTCCTAAGCTCCTAAAGCATGGCCATCGCCAAAGTTTTCAGGTGTTGATGAGACTCACTGGTTATTTATGGCTCAGAATCAAATGGTGCCATGAACCAAAAGAGAGAAGATTGGTATTGCCGAAATTGGATTAGGACAAAATTGTTTTTAGTTTTTTTTTCTTCATTGCTCAAATACTTTTGTACTTGCCTTGCCCAAATATTTGACACAAATTTTTAGATATCCAACCTAAAAATCAATAAAAAATTAATTAAAAAATTACCCGTGAAATATCATACGAGCAGAGAGGTTGAGTATTCGGTGGGTTTCAATTTTTGTTGTCATCCCTAATTTATTAGTTTTATCTTGATATTAGTGCCTGATATGCATATACTTCATTGAGCCAAACAAGTCAATGTACCTACAAGTAAACCATGTCGGATATGTCAATAAAATCTTAAAACTATAATGTGTTATTGATACGTTGCTCTAACTTTGTGTTTAAGGAGTTAGAGTATATCCACTTCCCATTTGGTAACGATATTGATGTAGATGATGAAGATGGATGTGGGCATATATTGTTTGTTGTGAATTTGGTTTAAAATACTAAAGAATTTAAGACTTGGATATGTCATAGTGTCGGGAACTTGGGCATTCCATGACCATGATTCCCCCATTACGGTCGAAATCGAATCAGATGAATAAATTATGGTGGTGAGCACCATGGATTCTCAATGATTCATCCCGTCAAGTCCTCAAATTCGGCGAGGACGTCAATGAGATTGTCGCCAGGGAAGATGATGCTGTGGCATTGCAGAAAAGACGCGGATGAACTAGTCATTTACTATTTAATTGTGTATTTTTGAAATTTAAAAGGGTAATTTTAATATTTTACATTAATTTGTACCGTCATTACTAGTGATACAAAGACAAACTATACTGTAGTAAACTGATACAAATGAAAGTATGTCATAATGAATTGAAAAACGTATATAGTACGACCATAGTGAACTGGAATTGATCCCTGGTTATAATAGATATCTTTTCATTTTCATATGCAATGCTATATAGTGCATACAAAGCAAAAGGTGCCAAAACCTAACACTCAAGTACAAAAAAACACTACACATTGCACCATCAATTCAATTTCATGGGTATATATTAGTATTTGTATTACAGAGGAGTATAGTTTCTCCTACGACCGAACAATACATCCACCGACCTATCTACCATACAAGCATAGTAATTTCCTACCTGCCGATTCACTAGAAACCGAGCATGGCACCGCCTTTTGCACTTCTTATCTACAGCTACAGCTAAGACAAATTTTGAGATAAGTTTCAAATGAGGACGTCAGAGAGGTTAAAAAATACTCTCTTTATCACATCATCTGTAGAGACCGCACGACTATTGCTGCTATTGATGCTTGGTACAATCAATGGTTGAATTGTGCATTCATCTTTCTAACAAAAGGCACAAATTTACTCCAGTTTTCACCACTAAAAATCTTACCGTTCATTCTGAAATATGTAAACGATCTTACAGGTTCTGCCTCTGGATGGTAACAGTTCAAATACATCTGTTGTAACCCGGCCTGCAATACATAGTAAGAAACCTTATTTCAGAGACCAGAGGATAAGTCGGCGACTAAAAGAACTTGATACTTTTGCCTGGTTTTTTATTTGGGTTTCTATTTTATGAGTTTTATCAAATTAAGGACATACCCGCCAAAGATTTCACCAATATTTTAGAATCAGGCATGATGGAAACCTGGGAACTAGTGTTTTATTCAAGAATGCTGTAAGCAGAAACTCGGCATATTATAGAATCGGGGATGATGATAGCATTAGTCTTTAAGGCTATTTCCACAAACCAAAACATAAAATAGCTGAGAAATGTGATGAGAAAAACATAAATCTTACCTCAGTAATCTGCTCATTGGCATTGCTTCCAATCAACTGTATAACCCTTTGCTCTGAAACATTTCGTATCTGGTCCAAATTGAAACAATTTAGTTAAGGACATAATAGAAACATGTGAATAATATAATATATCTGCCCATAGAGGAATAGCATTAATTTCCAGAGGAAATATAGCATTTTTTATACCAGCAAGAAAGCAATAAATCCTAATATAATATAATGTATGCACCAAGTTTCAAACCAGGACCTCACATATGAAAAGTGAGCTCCTTAACACTTGGCCCAATTTGTGTTGGTGAAATATAGCAGTTGATGGGTAGCTTTATAAATCATGTGTTACATTAAAATCACAAGTGCAATAAGAAAAAAGATGTATCAATTGCAGAAGGGTAAAAGCTACAAGAATCAGGTTCAATTTTTCAGGCGGGGCACTGTTCCAATCATGCGAGAAAATTTAATATGGTTTTGATTTTGATGCAACCTTCCTCTAAAATCTTTGAATGCCTCACCATCTAGATGGCCCTAACAGGTTTAAGTGGTAGAAAGAACCATGATTTGGAAGCAGCTGAGGACACTCATATGGTCATTTATAGTAGAAATGCCTAAATCAGTGGCAAAAATATGACTGGTCCAACTAGAACATATTAAATACATCCAGAAGCTAAAGCATTCCACTTAAACAACTATTTTATTCATCTGTCAGGTATTTAGCCGTATGAACATTGAGTTTGTTAGCTTTTTACAGAAGCGTGAATTTGAGTAGCAAATTTCACAAAATCAAAGGAAGAGAAACAACAGATAAAATAGAAAATCCTCACCTGCTGGAGTAAACCTTCCGGGCTGCAAAGATAGGTTGGTGGCATGTCTGTGTCCATAATGTCTAAACATCTACAAGAAAACAGTCCATACATGTCAAATATTTATAAAAGAGGAGGCAGAAAACAAATATCCATGGCCACAAATCCTTGAGAGTTATAATCTTACGGAATGTGCAAAGCAGCTCCATGCCGATACAACATTGCAGCAAGGGTATCGTAACCATTCCTGAGAGCATGGTTGTAGTAACCAGCTGTCAGTTCAGCAGGGTGCGATAAGGTCTGGTACCACCAATATATTCCACCAATTTTAGCTACCAACAAAACAGAAGTTTGCTCACTTTCTTGATATTTCTTCAGCATATCAGATGCCATTCCAAGAATAGCATCTGCATGGCGAATCAGCCTATCACTGTACCATTCCTATGAAGAGTAATTCCCATGTCAGATTTCTTATGCTTTAAATGATCCCAATATCGAGTTTTGACAATCACATGGGGCTAGGTGATGCGTCTTAAATTTTGACCATAGAAAACAATCAGCACCACAATTTTCATTGAATTTGTACAGCATGCCTATAAGATAATATTTTACGGTTTTTAGCTGTATGACAACAGCGCCATATAAGGTTAACCATTGAATTTTATGGATCAGATTAATAGCATCAATAGTTGTTGGGAAGGGCTGTCTTTCCTACAGATCCTATTGCTTCAGGATAATTCAGGGCCATGTCATTAGTTGGTATAACGGGTCGGAAGGCTGTTTTGATGTAGCTTTTCACCATGTTTCTCTTCATAGGGACGTCTAATCCTCATTTACGTACTCTTAAACATAATAACTGATTTTTTCTGTTGAATTTATAAGACATTCATACCATTTCAATGGATATATTATCAGTCTTCCATTTTTCATTAATGTGGATCTACTATAATCCATTTATAAGAAAGCTCTACTCAGTACTCTTTTCATGTTAAACTTATAGATGTTTTCTTTTCAAAAGGCCATGACTATAATCACCTAAAATCAACGGATAAGTTCTGCTTCGGGCCTTGAATTGGTCATAATGTGATAGCCCACCTTTCCATATACACTGTCTGTGCTTTAATCAATCTGTAAGTTATAGATTGTAGAATAAATTGTGAAAGACAAATAACCAATATTTGGGAAATGACAATGTATAACACTAATTCATTAGTGTTTGTGCGGCAGATAATTTAGATCCCGTAAATTTGAAGTAGGTAACTTTTGAAGTATACTTACGAGGAAAAAACGACCATAATCAGAAAGAAAGCCGTCCCGCCCCCCTTCAAAGAAAGGAACACCAGAAGGATGACTATTGTAATAGCCGGCATTCTGTGGACCACTATCTCCCCACTGTGGCTCTCCTACTTGACATGCAGCCGTTTTCAAGTCAGCCATCCTGAAAAGGAGAACAAGATTGTCAGCACAAAAAATTCACTATTTGCCAAATCAACATTGTAAGATATACAATACATTTTAACGTACAAGTATTTATCATAACATTGAAATTCACCAACTCCAGGGAAGTTCCATCTACCATCAGCAAAAGGATGTGAAGGGTACCTGCAATAATTTTGTAAGCAATCTTGCAAGTACCAACTGCTTTGTATTTACTGTTCTGAAGCGATATATGCATACCTAAGCTCTCCGGAAGGACCAAGCCCAAGACTTAATTCTTCAATTACAGTTCCAAAAAATGATCCAAACTTGTTAACAAAACTGAACATGAAATCTCCATAACACTGAAGAGCAGTCCGGCCACGGAAAAGAGGAAACTGGTCAACCCCTAGGGTAAGATAGTCATTATTTGAACTTCCACCTTGGTCTCGATAATATATATCCTTGTTGAAACGACCAATCTGACAAAAGTATATTAGTTTCCCAGGTCAGTTCAGATTCTAAAATGTAAAATTAGAAGGTCATAGTTGAATTTTTATAATTTTTGGGGTAGCCACTTTACCCACGACTTTATAATTAAAAGAACCAAAATTACCATAGGAAAGCAGTACAATAGCTCATGGACAGTACATAATCCTTGATTTTTTTTATAATTACACTTAAATTGCCAGATACATTAAAATTCATTTTCTAGAAAAGTCATATTCTGATGATCCTAGCAGTTGAATAAAATATATTTATTTGAAGGCCAGATAAGTAAATGAGAACCATATATTTGAGTGAAGCAGAATACCTCTTGAATCCACAGCGGAAGACTAACACCGCCCTTTCCACCAGGCAACAAGTGTGTATTTGAGTGAAAAGACAGAACAATGTGCAACTTTAACCCTGACTCAGTTATCAATTTAAATAGGTCTTCGTATAAAGACCAATTATATGTTAAAGGCGCGGAACGCTCTACAACTCCCCACCAAACTTCAACTGCAATTCCATAGACACCAGCTGACTTGAGTGCTTTTAGAGACATGGTTAAGGCTTTAATTCTAAAAGAAAAATGAGCAAAATATCAAGCGGATACATACCACTATTGAATATGGAACAATAATCATAGATCATTATAATGCATCTATTCTCTGAATTAATGTCACTGTCTGCATGTAAGCAAGAGAATGGTAAAAAATAACAAAACATTAGAAATTGAAGTAGGATGATGTTCCATTACTGAATGAAAACTGTAAGAATGACATCCTCAAGTAGTCAAACAAGCATGAAATGGGCCTTCAGTTCAATTCTTAACGTAAACAGAGCTGAACCACAGTAAAAGACAGGTATCTCGGTGCTTTTAAAACACGGAGAGAGTTCAGTGATTGCTCCTGAGTACTTCAAGAAGAGAGAATTTCAAAATTGCAATGTAGAGGCAGATTCTCACATGTAAGCAAATGCATAATAATGCTCCTGGAGCAGCAAACTGAAGACACAAACTCACTTTCTAATTCTGGGGACCCCAGTAGCATCAACGCCAAAAGAGTCCATGGGCATCATCACAAACACAGGTACCCTTTTATGTTTTGATGAATGGTGTATTGCAGATCTTGCCTTCTCTTGGGAATCCATGCTGCAACCCATAGATGTATTATTACACATCGGTTATAAAAATCTTATCTGTAGTCACAAATAGTAACAAGTTGCTGACATAATGAGTACATCAGAACTTGTCACCATGAACAGAGGCCCTTAGATTTATCAATAATGAATTTCTTGACACTACCCAACAGTGTGAAAATATACTGAACTAATTGGGTCCCATGACCAGTAAATAATAATTAAATCCTAAAGTAGTCTGTATGCCAAAACAGAAAGCCAGTGGATGATGATGCAAGAATATAAAAACAATGTTAATCCACATGAACAGACCCTTTGGCTACAGAAGCATATTATATATGAACCTGACAACCCACTTAGCCTGATGCAATTTTTTACATACCATAAAACATCAAGAAATGCATAGGTTGTTGAGGCATAAACATCTTAGGAGAAATCGGTTTTCCTGGATATGTTGAGATATTCAGCATCCATCCACATATCACAATACACATCTCTACAATCATAAATGTTCACAGAAGTAGCTCCAATTGCCTTTCTTTCCAAAATCATTATTTGTTCATCAAATGGAAAAAAAGGCACATAATTTACATCCGTTAAGCAGCATATCTATTTCTTCTTAACTCTTGACCTATAAAACCTAAAAACGGAAAGAAAAACACAGGAACAAAATGATACTCATATCTGAATATAATACCGTTCCATTTCCAGAACCACTTTCCTAGCTTATTTAAAACCAAAATCATTAAAACTGCTTCTCCCATACTACCAAGTACCAACCCTCTGAACCCCGTACCAAATTTTCTTTCTAAACTTTCTCGCCATCCAAACAATCACTTCAACGAGACTATTTATAGCTCTTACAAACTAAAACCATCAAAAACTACTTCTCCCAAACTATCAGTCTATCAACCCTCTCAACCCCATACCCACTTTCTCACCGTCCAAACAATTGTAGCTTACTTAGCCCCACTTTCTCCCTTTCCTAACACCCCAACTTCCCAATTTTTTCATTCAACAGACGAAACAAACAAGTAATCAATCGATAAAATAGACAATAGAAGACGAGATTAGGGTTTCTCTGGCGACAATTAGGGGGAAATGGAAGGAGGAAGAATCTGGAAATATCGGACCTGGAAATGCAGATGTTGACGGAGACGAACCTCTTCTTGAAGGGAGGAGGATGGGCCAGACGGCGGCGGAATTTGAGCTTGTTGCCGGAGGTGGGTTCTCCGACGGTGAAGCACCGGCACGCCACTCCGCTCCCACCCATTCCCATTCCCTCTCTCTCTCTGCTTCGCAATTCTCTTTTTCACCATGTTGCTTGTGATCTTATATCTAGTGACATGGCTAGGTTCGCGATCAAAGTGTTCGACTCATGCGAGTAAATTTAAATTTAGCTGGAATAAAATAGACAATTTCGAATTTGATCCAATTTTAATACAGTCTCGTCTCTTTGGCGAGTATACGTGGCGCAAGGCTGCGGATCCCTAGTATTCTATGGATTTGGGATCTCGTATCTTTGGTGAGGTACGCGGCGCAAGGTTGTGGTGTGCGACTATTGGAAGGCTTTGACAAGTTGTTGCGGTGATTTCGACGGGCGATTTGCGATAGTAAAGTTAGGGGTAGTAATTTGATATCATCTGTGAGGGGAAACGGGTCTGGGAGGGGGTCAGCGGTGGTTGGGTAGAGAAGCTCCGACGATTAGCTTGTCACGAGAAAGGTGGAGATCGGTGCAACGAGAGCATACGGACTCGGGCGGGGCTTATCGAAGGTAGGGTAGGAAAACTCTGGCGATTAGCTTGATGCGGCTTTGGATCGTTGATGACTCGATATTGGGAGAGATCTGAAGTTCTCTGGTGTCTATGGGCAGATTTATGTAAGCATATCGAACTAGGGGGTCTTGGTTTTCTAAAGTTTCAATACGCCCTCGGGGTGTCCAATTGGTCTTGGTTATGGGAGGGATTGAGAGTTCTCTGGGGTCGATTGGCTGATATTGGTAAGCACAAAGAGTTTGGAGGACTTGGATTTTTAGAGATTCGCAATTCCCATATTGATTGCAGGGTTGATCGAGGAAGCTGGTTTAATGCGTTCTGCAGTGAGATCACGGGGTTTCTCCATCCGTATAAGGTGGAGGCCGTGACTCTGCATGATGGTAACTGGTTCGAGTCAATTGGTCTCTAGAATTATCATGGAGACTTGTTTAAGGCATTCTGTAGCGAGATCACATGGTTTCTCCATCTGTATAAGGTGGAAGTCGTGGCTCTACATGATGCTAAACAGGTCGAGTCGAACATCTTTGGAGGTATCATTAGCAATTGTTGTTGCGTACTGTCTACTTCTGGGACATGTGTTTTTATTTATTTTGCTTGTCGCTCTTGTAATTCTGTGACTCATAAATTAGCCAGGTATGCTTTAACTAATAGTAGTTGGGATCATGATACGGGGTCTGTCCTACCATCTGTTACTTCGGCTGTCCGACATTATGTCAGGTTAGTTGCTTAATAATATTCATGTTTTTCCCTAAAAAAATATAAATATTAATTAAAATTGTATAATTATATAATCGATTAAATAGTAAACGACAACTCATCTAATTTTAATTTCAAATTTATCTCGAGCTTGATTGTAAAGAGTCTAATTAAAATATTTAACGAATCGAGTTTGAGTGACCCACTTACCGCCCTAATCCTCACGTCTCTTCTTTCTTCAATTGCCTATTTTAAGCTAGAAATGTACGTCGATGGAACACTTAAAATGGTTTAAAACACGTAAACAATTATGGAACACATCTGCAACGATCTGAGAATGTCACCTGGGGTCTTCACCTCCTCCCTGAAGATCCTGCCATTTCTGGTAGCCCAGATGTACCAGAGGCCCAATGTGATCAACCTGCTCCAAGCTCTCCGCACCCCACTCTCCGTGACTCTGGCTGTCTAACCCATAAAAAACTCGTTGACTGTCGTGCATTTCCTAGACGTTGATGCAGGCAGACGAGGGACGAGAGATCCAGGATTGGACGGGGGAGCGCGCACTTCCTAACTGGTGCGCGAACCCGAGGCGGTTTTGAGGTCTCTTCTTCTTTAGACGGTTACCTTTTCTTGTATTTCTTTTTTGGGATTTTCTTGCCCAGACGCTTGTATTTGGTTTTCTCCTATTTATATATGCTTTATTGCTGATAAAAAAATGTACACAATTATGGCTCGAAGTTTTTACATCGTTTATTTTGTAAGATTGGTCACTAGGCATATGCTTGACTCCAGTGATGCACCACATGCTCTCGTACGGTTGAAATTTAACTAGTTACCATTTCATATTTTAAAAATGAAAATTTCATAACGTGACTGAAATTATTGTTAAACGTGTATTTTTTCTTGGAAAATTTCATACGGTTTAAATTATCATCAATCCTATAATCATCCATGAATATGATCAAGGATGTGTTGACGAGAATGGTTAATAGTAATAGAGTTGAAGAGAAACTAAAATTTATAAGAAGAGTTAAGTCTCACATCATTTATGACGAGGTTGTAAATTCGTACCCTGCTAAGAAAGTAAGTAGGATTTTGGAGATAGATAGAGTTTGATATAATTTTCAAAATAAAAAATTGTAGGAGTTAGTAGTGAAAGTGTTTGTATTGATGAATAATTGATGATGAATTACAATAGGAGATTTCTTTATATAAGGAACAATAGAATACAATAAGAAAATATAAACTAACCCTAATATGACAATAGGAAATATATAATATAATAATATATCTAACACTCCCCCGCAGTCGGAGCAGGAGGAGACTGAATGCTTTGACTGAAGCAAAAGTCTTCAAAGAGAGCAGTCGGGAAGCCTTTGGTGAACATGTCTGCAAACTTGAGAGATGGTGGTACATGGAGCACGTGAACTTGACCTGCAATAACTTGAACCATAATAGTGACCGAGATTGAGAAAAGGAAATCGAGAAGGGGTCGAGAATTTAGAAAAGAATTTAGGGTGGTGAGAAATATAAAAAGAAAATGAGAAAGAAGGTAAATACAATAAGGGAATATAATACTAACCCTAATATGACAATAGGTAATATATAATACAATAATATATCTAACACGCCCCCGCAGACTGAATGCTTTGGCTGGAGCAAAAGTCTTCAAAGAGAGCAGTCGGGAAGCGTTTGGTGAATATGTCTGCAAACTTGAGAGATTGTGGTACATGAGGCATATGAACTTGACCTGCAATAACTTGAACCATAATAGTGACCGAGATT
>JAYMTP010001014.1:0-27018 GCA_036897365.1 Geranium brycei | reverse complement strand
TCAATGTTGCCATATCTTCGTCGATTCTTCAACGCGGCAATATTCATTCCAGAATCATATGCATAATCACGACTTTCCCAAAAGCCATGATAAGTATATACCGAATATTTTCCTGTTTAAGGAACTCTGCGTTTCTTCGGTCGTACAAGATGTCGAGCAAGATATCACGTACGTTGTCCTGACACTTTTCAGAACCATTCGTTCGACGTCTTTCTTACCTAAAAATAAGCCAATATATATAGTAATAACAAGTATGAAGGTCAATACAAAAAATGACGGAGTAACTTCCCCATAAAAAAGTCATTATCAAGTTTTCTTACCACCGTGTATGCTTATATATCAAGACTGACATCAAAACAAATGTCTTCACAGATTATAGAGTAGAAGTTTCTGAATAGGTTAACATCAATTGAAGAGATGACACTCCATATCTTTATCGTGTTCTCTTTTATAACCTGCATAATTTTGAGAGACAAATCCATAACAAAATACCAAAATCTCAGTCCACAACAACAGCATTTGCACAGATATTCATGCTATCATCAGATAAAGATCAAAGAAAAAGAGGAAAGTATGACTCGGTCCAATGCTGGGACTTGACCAAAATCCATCCTGCTGTTAAACAAATATAACCTGACCTTGCTCTTCAGGGTAATTGCGTCATGTATAGCACCTGCAAGATGAGGGATTGTCTTGGAACTAAGCCTTGCCATGCTAATCCTCCTGCACAAAAGTAAAAGTAAGCCTTTTACAAACAAGCATTACACAGAACAATTATTTATGTGATCATAATGGTCATTTGAACTTTACAGTTGTAACTTAACAAGTGTTTGCAATCTGTATACTGATATAGCATATCATATTTCGAGTAGCAGGCTTTTATCCATCAATGTAGATATGATATTGTTTGGTCATATAGGCAACTTGCTCACTGTTCAATCCTGTGAATGTAAACATTCCAATCTGCTTGATGATATGACTCCAATCCCCTAGAGTGCCTGTCCGGCAGAAAGCCAGAGAACTCAATCTAAAAAAAATTTCAGCACAACAATAGCAGTTTAGTTTTTATAAACCTTTAGCACATAAAGTATCAAAAAGTTCTTGGCGCGTGCAGATGATACGATCAGCCATTGCTTTCAGCTCAACAGTCCATTCACAGTACATATCACTGCGAGAACACAGCAATATTTAGGATCAGATGATATTCATCGGTATAGACAAAGAGGGGTACAAAAGACTATGACAAGCACCAATGATTTTACAATCTCATGGGTATTTTTGCCTTCTTTTTACTGATTCTGCCACTGTTCCGCGGTCTTCTTCTGTTATGAGTCATGGCGGACCTTATTATCCTATCTCTAGTTCCTTGTCTGTAAACTTACTTATTGATAGCTTAGACTAAATTGTTTTCATGTTATTTCCTACCAACTGCATATGGTGAGTAATTAGTATTCCCTTCTTTTATTTTACTGCCAGGTCCGCCTCAAGTTCATTCGCTTGTGTCACGAATGATTGACTCTTCACTACATGTCTTTCGACATATTCTAAGTGGTTTGATCCACTTGCAGAAAGTAACTGGGATGATTTTGACATAGAGACTATACCCATCTTTCAGAATAGCAGCCATAATTGATGCACCATGAATAGGAGGGTTAGAATACATGGGCCTGATAACAAGTTTCAGTTGGCTCTCAACCCTGCTTGCCACATCAGCTGTCTTGCAAACCTGTAAAATGACTCCATAGCATAGATAATAAACAATAAGAATGCATTCACAATCATCTATAGGTTCGTCTTAACTACAGAAGCCTATCCTTACTTGTCAGGGCCAAAAATGAGTTTTGCGCTTAGTTTGTTGAAATCTGTCAGTCCGGTAATGGGAAGATAAGATATTCCTTGATACGTGACCAGAGAGACATAAGCAAAAGGGATCATTTGTCAAATCAAGTTGCAAATAAAGCTGACATTGACTCAGTATCGTACCTGTCATTAACTAGCAGCTGCTCAGCTCGCCTCACTACACTCAAATTCAATACAAGAGGCTTGCCTTCCTGATATATCATAAGAAAAGGCCATTCCAGTAAAGATTTGTCACAAATTTGCATTGTTATGATTATGAATATAAAATTTTGAATTTTGAAACCCACAATCACACTTTAGCTAGAACTCTCTTGTATATTGATGAAACGAATTGCTTTACAGAGAACCCTAACTAGCTTTTTCCTAATCTATGCTAATAACTACTGAATACCCAAAAAACAAGTCCGACAACCTTTTTGCCTTGCATTTAAAGTTCCTTCCCTTCTTTCCCAAGCCAATCCTGCTCCTCTCCTCTGTCCGTCATCGTGGTCGTACCATTCCGTCGACACCTGGCGCTACTACGTGGATAGGCTTGGACTCGACATCTATCCTCTTGATTCTTCCTTCAAAATGGTGCGTTTCGACACCCCTAATAATAACTACGACGCCGTTTCTACCTTTTATTTACCAACCCCGAGCCTGCCTTGACCAATTGCTAGAACAAAATCAATTCGATCATGACAAACCTTTCCCCTTAGCAAGGATTGTCCTCGATCCTTGAATCGTAACTCACTCTCTGAAAATTGAGAACGAATCACTAGGCATCCTCCCACGTTGCATCTTCTGGAGTCGATCGAGCCCACTGTACCAGGTATTGTACCACAACTGCATTGTTTCTCTCTATCATCCTGGTTTGAAGTATGAAATGAAGGTTTATCATGCGATCGCTATGGAGATCCAGAAGCCCTTCTAAAGGTTCCGGTCTTCCAATTTCTAACACCTTTCTTCTCACACTCTCTCTGATGGTGTATTGAGTATTGTTGTGAGAAAATCTTGTTGAAATTGGGAACCTAAATTAAATTATATAGCCACTCCCTCAACCATTGCATCTCTTTCATTAAAAGACACAAACCAAAAAGACACAAATCAAGGGGTGCATCCTCCTTATGACAAGTGGCCATGAAGGATGATTATTTGAATATTGATCATTATTGGAAAAAACAAGTCTTACATTGTGGAACCACTTTCATATGACCCTCTGCATTCACCTCAAATAGCTTATCGAACAAGAGATTCTTGTGACCCAATTGCTTCTTGAGGAGTGAGACGTGGAAGACGGGATGAATTTTGGCTTCTGCTGGCAGCCTGAGTTGGTAAGCGACAATTCCCTTCTTCTCTATCACCTGGTAAGGTCCATAAACCCTTGCTGCTAGTTTCATGTTCCTCCTTAGAGCGACTAAACTTTGCCGATATGGTTGTAATTTTAGGTAGACCCAATCCCCCACTTCAAAACTCCTTTCAGTTCTCTTTTTGTCTGCATAGACCTTCATCTTAGCCTTGAAAGTTGGATCAGATGGACATGGATTCGACACAGTATCTCGTAGGTGAGAGATACAAGATTTGGAGCAGATGAGAGAGGACGAGAGGAGGCAGTGATGGTATGTAGATTGTGATCTCTTCTTCTCGTCAATATGAGTAGGGGTTTAGTTGTTTAGAGTTTTTTGGTCGGTTCATATTTAATGCAAAAGATTTTGGTAGGTTAAAGTATTACATGTGAGAAGACATAAGCTTAAAAGAGATAACTCTCTACAAAGGAGAATCGGTGGTGGTGGCCAAAGTGTGAATTGGGTTGAGCTCTCAAGTGTGAATTGAGCTGCCTTAATTACTTATTGGGCTTCCTAAATTAAATGGAAAGAAAGATGTGTAGTGTAGACGGGCCTGATTAACCGTGGTTCTGGTGCAGTTCTGACTTTTTTACATTCGCAGCTCGCCCTTAAACCCGCGGGTGAAGCCAAATGGACCGCGATCCAGTTTGGATGGGTGGGAGGGCCGGTTTTTGGTTAAAATATTAACACTCCTATAGTGAAAGAGTAAACCAAAATGTGTTTAAGAAAGATTGTTATATATGATAATTAAACAAAGATGTTGGACTGAAATGAAATTAACCAAATTGAGTTGTCATTGAATTGACGTGAATTGAAATTTTAAATGATAAAGTTTGGTAGATGTATGCTTCTTTTATCATCTCAGCTACAACTCTTTTATGGGTTATATATTGCAAAATAAGAATTGTAGCATAATCAAACTTGATGGTGGTGAGCAAGAGATAGACATTAAATCTTTTTCTATTGTCCTATTTTCGAAGAGTTGGTTTGTAAGAGGATGGTGTCACGGTGAATTAGTTAGATTGAAAAATTAATTGATTTCAAGTTCATGGAGTGCTGAATGTCATGGGTTGAGAAAGAGATCAGAGAGTGAGTGAGATGGAAGAGAGAGATAGCTGAGTTGAAGACTAAAGAGAGAGAGGAGGAGGAGAGTGAATTGGTAAATGACATGTGTTTAAAAATTAGATTAATAAGTAAGAGCATTTTAGTTTTTTCATTCTAATTTTAAAAAATCAATTTATCTCTTATTTTGAGGGGCGGATGGATATGCCCCCCAAAAATGTTGTGCGGTATAAGTGCTAATATTTAGCTTGGTAATAAGTGATTAATATTTTATCCAAGAAGTCATAGGTTAATTCAAACCTTGGAGTTGTGAACTTTTCTTAATGATGTTTGAACTTTTAGACTCACTTCAATGATTCTCACTTTATTTGTTGGTTCATAATTATATTTATATTTATTTTTACTAATAACTATATTAGTTAATTTTTGTGTTTTTCATTTAATTTTTTTTGTTCTTTTTATTATAATTTATTGATTAATTTATTTATTAATTCTTAAAATTTTGTGAATTTTTTTAAGTAAAGTTATGTTGAAATTGAGCTTAATGGTGAGTCGTTTGATAAACGAATCAAACTAGAGCTTGACATATTAGAGCTTGTAAAGCTCGCGAACCGACTCGTTTCGTATTTAAATAAAAATTAAGTAATCAAACTCGAATTATATTTTTGTTTTATGCATTTAGTAATTATTTTATCATTAAAATTAATTTTTAAATAAATTATGTTATGCTATTAATTAAATTAAATTTTTATTATGAAATTTTTTCCTATTTGAAAAAATTTCTAAATCCGCCACTGATTTTTTTTAATTATTTCACAAATTAAAAAAAATAATATCTAACAGAAAATATAACGGTGTAAAAAATAAAATTCTAAACTTGAACATCCGCCGTGCAAAAAAAATATCTGAATATGGTCATATGTAAAAGTGCCTACTGTTTTTGAGTAGGTACGTTCTGATCGTGTCAAAGACGTCAAGTGCATGTTCGAGTTCAGGTGTTTTTTGTCATAGGATCTCCACCAATCAGATTTCAAGGAAACTCGTCGACCGGAGGGACTGTCGTCTATTAACATTTGCTATTGAAGAAAACGACAGTGTGGTGTCGGTCGGGTCGGGTCGGGCTAGTCATTTGCTCACAAAGAAGAAATGTCTTTTTGGCCTAGGAACTGATGGGCCTGTTTTGTTTAGGTGGCACATCATTGTCGTTTCAAATCAATTCTCTTGTATATAAGATTTTTTTGGATAGAGCTCGTAGATTGTGACTCTATTCCATTTCTTTTAAGATATGAAAGTAAGTAAGTCCCTCGGTGTATAGATAACTTATTTCCTCTTTTGACTCGAGTAAGCAAACCCTAGTCTTATCTTTGGCAGTTGTGAAATCCTAGCTAGTGGTTCCATCCACTCTTTTCTTTTAGAGCGACTTGCCTTCCTCTTTTCTTTGAAATTAATACCTCTCTAAGAACTCTATATTGGAAAGAATTTTAGTGGAACTAAAGCTTGACAGTGACTAAAATCAAACAATAATTATGGAGATATTATTGAGTATTGACTTATACGAAGTTTGGGTCATCATTTTAAATTCTTGAAATAATAATTGTATAATAATAGATAATGGTACATAAATACATCTAAGTCTAAAATATACTTAGCTATTTGTATATAACTGCTTGTAACAATAGATTTTCAAAAAATAAAACCTTTTACCATGTTAGTCTAACAGTACTAAAATTTGACTCAATTTTGTAAACAAGTCTAAAATACACTTAGCTATCACTCAAATTATAAAAATGTCCCCCGTGCCCATTATTTTTCAATCTTTTACAATAACATTTCATTCTAGCTGTTAGGATAATAGAATATATCTTATATTTGTCTTCTTAATATTACATCGTTTTCGTTTTTCCTAACTATCTTTAAACTCACCTTACGCAAATATCGTGCTGAACCTCAAACCCTGATCTCCACAAGGCCACACTTAAGCTAGTATATTTTATTTAGTTTGTAGTTGTTTGTATATTCTAGTTTGGTCTTATTGCCTAATAGTTAGGGTTGTCAGCCCGACTAGTGTCTAACGTTTTTTAGAACCTTGTTTCCAGGTGGCTACCTCAAGAATTGTTTGTTTTTCGGATGGGTATCCTTAGAATATTTTTTAGAAAATAGGGTACCTAAGATTTGTAAATTTATCACTTTACACCTCTCCGTCCAATTCCGTTAGTTTTTAATATTTTTGACATGTCAAATGACTAAAATATCCTTAAAATGTGATAAGAGGAGAGAGAAGAGAGGGAGAGAAGAGTATTTTTAAAGGAAAATGACACTTTTGTGCACCTAACTATACACAATTCTCATTTTCATACCCTATGTTTTTTTTTTTTTTCAGTACCCTGAATTTCATTTTGGGACAATCTACTCTTAAAACACTAAAAATACCTAAACTACCAGTGAAATTGAACCAAAATTAAATTTGGTCTAAGCGAGAGGACCGGCCCAATTTTAGTATTGTTGAAATTACCATTTTACCCTCTTTTGGATAACAAATTTATTTCACAATTCAAGGGTATATTTGTCTTTTAAAATAACAAATTAAAAATTAAAAGAATATATTTCGTTTGTTCATCTTCTTCATCCTTAATCCGCAGATGCACATCCAACAACAGTGTGAACAACTTGAAGATCCAGAAGAATCCATGTAGACCAACAAATCCAGAAATTTAACAACAAATTCATCAATCTCACTTCAATCAGATAGATTATCCCAACACAAATTTAACAAAAATATAAACATTTTTTTACACACAATCTGTAAGATAATCTCAAACTTATCTCCAAATTGAACCAAATCACAAAAGAACTGGAAGACGAATCGGAGCTAGGACAGATCGAGCTTTGAGAGGACCCAACGCTTCCATCAAGACGGCTCTGTCTTGCCGGAAAAGGCCGTCGGAGCCGAGGATGTATGGAGCCAACGCTGGGTCAAACAAGCCAGAAATAGCTCGGGCGCGAAGGCTTGTCGTCAGAATCGGAGGACGAGTCTGACGACGAATGATGTCCATGGATCTCGTCGGAGATAGAAACCGTCGCCGGCTCAACTGTTTCTATCGGATCTCCGGTTGGATTCGCCATTGATCGAGATTGTGAGAGACAGATCTGCACCCTGAGCCTCAAGCATCTCTAGATGTTCTTCAGCTGAACCGAGGCCACCTCTTGTAAAGGGACTGGGAGGAGGTCTCCGACAACGTCAACGGCCGGCGTGGCAGTGCCAAGCCGCACAAGACCAACGAAATGGACAGTTTGTCTTCAGGAATAGGGACAACCAGATCTCAACAAGAAAACCCAAATATTTCTTAGATCTGACATCCCAAACCCAATTTTTTAGATGTAGAAAACCCCAACTTTATTGTATGCCTTGTGTTCTGATTTTTTTTGTCTGTTTTTGAAGAATCACAATCGGTAGAAATTTCAACTTTCTTCTTTGTATGTCTTTGTAGAAAACTCCACCATTTGGGTTTGTAAATATTTTTTTGGTCAGTTTTTTCTTAGTTTTTGAATATTCTTAAACTCTTGGCTTGTGATTATTCAACTATGATTGATTACGTTTGGATGGTAGAGAGATAGAGTTGTGTTGAGATTTGAGAGAGTTAAGGGGCGTAAACGAACCGAGACGAGCCTCATTTTGGCAATATTTTATTCAAGGTTAGGGGTGTAAACGAGCCGAGCCGAGCCTCATTTTGACAAGGCTCGACTCAGCTCGTGAGATAAGTGTTCGGCTCGAACTCGGCTCGGGCTCGAACGAGCTTATACAACTAAGCTCGAGTTCGGCTCGAAATAAAATGGACGAGCTCAAACTCGGCGGTTCACTTAAATTTGAATACAAATATTCATTAAAAATTAAATAATTCATTAAATAATAAATGAGTCGACTTGCGATTGGTTCGACTTGTCTAATTCTATTATAAATGTTTTTAAAATATATTAATATGAATATATAATTCATTAAATATTAAACGAGCCGACTCGCGAATCTATTGAGCCTTAAAATATTAGGCTCGAGCTCGTTTATTAAATGAGTCTAATATTGAGTTTGAATTCGGCTCGAACTCGATTATAACGAGTTCAAACCAAATATTTAACGAGCCGAGCTCAAGCGGCTCGTTAAAAGCTCGGCTCTTATTTAGAGCCCCGAGGTCAAAGAAGCATATTAAATGTTTAGGAGACATTTTGACCCGTAACGAAACATTTTACCGCATTGTCTTTAACTCTTAACCAGCCAAAAGCTGGCCAATCAGAGACAGCGAAGCAAGCCTTAACAGAAGCAGCGTCCTCACGCGCCTCCACGGCGCGTGGCCTGTGGAATCTCCGTCGCGCCACGACAGCTCAAGACACCACAACCTTGTAAAGACAGACCAAGACCGTCCACGTGTACCGCAACATTTGTCCCGAGAAACAGGAAATTAAATAAAAACCCGATCTTCCCATTTTGCCCCCGGTGAAATCCACTTATTACGCATTTCACAATGACCACAACCGCTAAAACGGTGCGCTCCTCAGTCAAAGACGAGTCAAAATGTCAGACATAGCTAAAAAACCATTTTACAGTTCCTCTCTCTCTTTTTTTTTTCTTCTTCTTCTCTCTCTCTCTCTGTCTCTGTCTCTGTCTCTGTCTCTGTCTCTCCTTTGAGCTTTGATAGTTTAGCGTTGAAGTCTATATTTTGAATATAGAAATGGAATTAATTTATGAAAAGCTGTGAGCTTTTTATGGGTAATTTCTGATTTGTGTGTGTGTGGGGTTCATAACCCATCTGGGCGGTCATCATCAGGTGGCTCTTGTCCCCTATTCTGTGAGAACCATCATTGTATTGAGATCTGCAATTGGGTTTTGATAAATTTGGTTGTTTTGATTCTGGGTTCTGCTTATAATTCCCAGAGGCCAATTGGGTTTGCTCCAAATTAGCAACCTTTCTCCATGTCAGGTGAGTTCAGCTTCTGATTGTTAGGTTTTGCTTGTTTTGATCTTAGCTGGGTGCTCATGGATGGATCGATTTCTGTTTTCTCTCTTGATACTGTATTGGGTATGAAATTGGGTCCTTGTTGGATTTGGGGGAAGGCAGGTGGTTGGTATTTGCTTTGATGGGGTTTGATTGCAGTTGATTTTGTTTTTGTGAGTTGGGAGAGGTGAATTCTAGAGTTTCTGTAGAGTTGCTAATTTGTGATGTGTTCATGGTCTTCAATCCAAGCTTGGTGTCCTGAAAATCCCCGACTTGTCCGATTAGTACCTGATTAATCCCCAGATGGCCCTCTCTGCCTGACTAGCGTCTAGCGTCTTTTAAAACACTCCCACAGGTGTATCATGAATATTGGTTTTTCAATTCAATTGGTTTTAATGGGAATTGGTGAGGTAGTTGGGAAATGGGTGGAAACTTTTAATATGAGAGTTTTGATGGAACTTTGGATTCTAGTTTATCATAAAATGGATACAGCGGGTAGTTGGTCGTTGGGGAATTTCAGGTGTCTTTCACTAGTTAGGCAACTCAAGAACAATCATTTTCAATCATTATATTGTGTCCCTAAACATTATCTGATGTTTCATTGTAGTTAGTTATAATCTGTGGCAGATGTTTGTTTCTTTTTCTGCACGTGGTTAAATTTAACTGTTGAACACATGGAAGATGTCCATATCATTGTAATCGTTGATATTGTAAATTCAGCGTGTTGCATCTGAGAGGGATCTCGTCGTTTTAGCTCGGGGATGCGAATATGGAGAAACAACGGAAGATCATTCAGTACAGAGAACGGCTGGACAAGACTCTTGCATCTCCCGATTTAACAAATGAGGAGATGATCAAGTCCCTTGTCAAGAGTCAACTCCTTAGCTCGTTACAACCTGGAGTTGAAGGTTAGCTACTCAAAAATCTTTCTTCTGATTATGCATTTGTCAAGTACTTTTCTAATTTTAGATCTTGACCTTTTCAGGGTACAGTGAGACTGTACTGGAAAAGAGGACCTCGGAAGTGGCAAATTTTCTTCACATGCTAAGGAGTGTTTCTCTAAATGAAGACAAGGCGCCAAAAGCACATGACTCAGCTCATCCTGACTGGAAAGTAAGCCAAGTCTTCTGTACATGAATCAATTTCTCCGTTCTGAACACTTCTGTGTCATCCGAATATTTTTAGGCTACACTTTTTTTCTTAGGTAGTTTGTGTGTTCAATAAACATTTCACTCAGATTATTTATTCCATTTCTTTCCGATGGGTGACCATATTGACGTGCTACCAATGAAAGTAGCAAAAGGACAAATGATTTTTTCAAGCTTTTGAACTTTCATGCACATTTTTGGGTCTTCTATATTTGCTAGTGTATTCTCATATGAACTTTCACTTTTGTTATTTGGATTCCTTAACTTCCCCTAGATTTGAATGTAGCATTAAGCAAGACCTTGGCAGTCTCTCAGTAGTTATCTTTAGGACATAACTTTATCTTTTGTATGCTGTGTATGACCAGTGAAGCAATGAAAATGGAATCCATGATTAAGATTACTTGTTGAACATTTCCAACTTCTTTGGCCAGTTAAAACAGGACACCGAGGAATTCCGTGTCATGTACCGGGAAGGAGATCAAGGAACTCCCTTTCATACATTACTTGTTGAAGGCTATGTAGATGGGCCTGTGGATGAATGTAAGTCAAGCTAAAATAAATGGGAAATTTGTGAGCTATGTTGCAAAATGGTTGATCATGATTCATGAATTAGTCACATAAGGCTGTCGAATGTTACTGGTGATTATATGAGGAACTAAGACGTCCGTATTTAATGGCAGGTTTGTGTGTTTCTTGGGAATCAAGCCTCTACAGGAAATGGTGAGAGTCACTCACATTTCTTGTTTCTATATTCTCACATTATATGACTCAACGTGTTTTTATTTGGTTCTTTGATTGGAGAAAATCTACTTTTCATGTCTGTGAATGATAGCGACTATGTAATTACAGCGCTTGAGACTGCTTCTTTCTAATTTATACAATTATTATTTTCAATAATACAAAGTTCCCTAAAGTTGCTTGTTCTGGTTCAAGGTTTCTTATTAAGGTTGTTGTGATAGCTACTTGTTAAAAAAACTATGTGCAACAGTTTTTTGTTTCCGTCCCTTTTATCATCATCAAATTGATACAATATCTATGCAGAACTAGAATTATGAGCTTTCTGCTAATTTTTGCCTACACCTTGGGAAAATGAGGAAATATTAGAATGTTCGTCGATTATTCATATAACCCACACATTTACACATAACATAATAGAGCGATCATCTGGAGTGATGTAAGATATTCAATATTGTGCTTATCTTATTTCTTTACTTCACCAGGTGGCCTCAGAGTATGGTTCCAACTTTCAAAATCCTCGCTAGCAAATGTGTCCAGAAGGTCCGCATTGGCGAACAGATATGTCTAGTGAGGTTTGTCATCGCAAAACTCTCTTCGTGTTTTATAGTATTCGAGAGTTGAACCCAATCCATCTTAAAATGCTGACTTTCTTTAACATTTTGGAAGGAAGAATGAAGGTTTCTTGGCCCCTATCCGTTAGGGAGGCTCTTGTGCACTATTTCGAGTTCGAGTATACTCGTGATGATTTAGTCGTCGTCCTCATAAACACGGTAATCACTCACATATTTCAATACTAAAATGTTGCTCTACCAAGAATTCTGGCGTTAAAATATTGTTAGATGATAAAAGTTGGATGTTTTTTTACAAGAAAATTGATTTGAGGATTTGATTCAGATATCTGACGGGGAGAACATAGATAGAGATACCCATGGATTTTCCAGAGACGGGATACCGGAAGCAAAGGATGTGGTAAGGATTGATTTGGTCGGAGGCTTTGTCATACAAAGAGTGACTCCGGAGAGAAGTTACTTCAGGTGAGTTATTTAGTTCAATTTTACATATTAGCTGTCATTTCTCAAAACTAGCTTAAATGGTCCCTAAAATGGATGCTTCAAAATCTGTGTTCTAAAAAACAGTAGGCGCTGGTCCAGCAGAGAGGGCCTTTTGGGGACTAATCGAGAATTGAAAGGAAATTAATTGGAGTAAAAGATTAATCTGGGATTAACAGGGGATTAATGGGGGACTAATCAGGGGTTAATTGAACAAGTCGGGGATTTATAGAACACTGCTCAAAATAAGTCTCACATTTCATTTTTTAGTTGATTAGTAATGTGTTATCAGCGATATCCTTCCATAAGTTAGTGACAACAGCTTGAGTGTGATGCGAAGTTGAACTCTAAGCAATTGAATTCTTAATTCTTCCAAATATTCAAATGAGAAACTTTTGAGGTCAGGGAATAGAATATTTAGAGTGGTAATTCAGTTTCGGTTAATTTGGATATTCCCTATTCCCATTTTGCAGGACAATTGCGAGGATGGATATTAAGGTTGATTTTGTCCCTCCATCCCTCATAAACTTCATCGCGAGGCAACTCGTCGGAAATGGTTTTAGACTCTATGAGAAGGTTATGCTCTTCCCTCAATACTCATTTCACATTAATCGTCGATATAGAATATCACGTGGTATATTTCCATCCATGATTCTTATTACAACTCGTTCGGCTCTTATGAGGAACAATACACATTTTCTGAGAAAACCCATTTTGTCTGAAATAAAAGAGAAAAAAACGAACGGACTGGCCGATCCCATAATATTTTTATTTTAGGGCAATTATGTTATTTTGAAAAAAAAAATGGAGGTCACATGACCCATTTTCCGTCCGTTTTAATCAGTGTTCTAAAAATCCCCGACTTGTCTGATTAATCCCTGAGTAGTCCCTGATTAATCCCCTATAATCCCCAATTAGTCTTCAAAAGACCCTCTCTGCCCAACTAGCGCCTAGCAATTTTTAGAACACCGGTATTAATAGAACGAACTGGCTGATCTATGGCTTGATCTGACGGGTTTTTTTTTCTTTCTATTTTTATCTCTGATACTATTGCAGATAGTCGCTACTGCTTTTAAGACGGACGAAGATTTCAGCAAGGCCTTGGCCGACCCATTGTACGTTCGGATACGAAAGGCCCTCTCTTCCAGTGACGAGCCAAATGAAGTTTTGGAGCAAGACGAGCTCAACAGCGACACATTCTCTCTCCCTGAAGAGCACTCTCTCGGGAACATTATACACGAGGAAGACGAGCGTCACAATGGTGAATCAGAAGACCGAGACAGCGAATCTTCCGACAAAAGCGTTCTTCCTAAGGTCAAGAAGGCCTCTTGTGAGATCGAGGAAGAGCACAGCGAAGATGACGCTCCCTTGGATCAAGATTTGATGGATACGCCTGTGACTAAGCGTTATGTGAACGGTAACAAGAGAGTCGCCGTGAGCCCGAAGGTGGAAGAGGCTCTGGGAACGCTGGATAAGGTCATTTATCTCATCCAAGAATACGGATTCAACACTCCGTCCAGAGACGCTTCGGGCGTTGCCAATGATGTGAAGGTCTCGAGTCCTGCGGTTTGTGGCGAAGTACACGAAAAAGAAGTCGTGGAGACGAGTTCGCAAGAACCCGGAAACAAGTCGTCTAGTAATCACGATTCGAGGTAATTATCCGTTTTCGTTATAATATATAGAGATAATCGCAAAAATTAGTTGTGTAGTATCTCATTCTCTTTGTAAAGAGTGTTTGTGTACTTTTCTTCTTACTGAAAAAGTCTCCGTGATCTAGTGTTTTAAAAATTCCCGACTTGTCCAATTAGTCCCCGTCTAGTCTCTGATTAATCCTTGAATCTGATTTATTTTCGATTAATTCTCAACTAATCCCAAGAATGCCCTCTCCACCCGACTAGTGCCTAGCGTTTTAGAGCATTGTTGTGAACTAGTAGTTCTCACGGTTCGGTTTTGAACTAAACAGGTTCAAAACCAAACCAGCTCGGTTCCAAGACAATCAAAACCTGAACTAAACTTGTGGAATTTGGTTCAGTTCGGTTCTGAACTATTTTTAACGTGTTTTCCACCTTTTGGTCTCTTTTGGAATTTGGTCACGTGTTTCCACCTTGTGGAAACTAATTAGTTTTTGGCTCAGTTTGGTTTTCTGTATGTTCAGTTTCTACAAACTGGAATCAAATCGGTTTATAGTCGGTTTTTTTATTATCATCAAACTGAACTGCTTCGGTTCTCCATCATGTTTGATTTTTAGGGGTCGATTTTTTGTCGTTCTGGTCTTTTCTGAGCAGTCCTAACGTGAACTATCTTAAAATGACAAAGTTACCCCTACACGTAATTCATCAATGGCAAATACTTTTATCAGAAGGGTATTTTTGTCTTTTCATTTCATTTTAGCGGTGTCATTTCATTCCTGTTTTGCAGGCCTCCCAAATCGATCGAGGTGAGCTGCAACAACATAAATCCAGCATCGCCGGAGAGAGACCTCGTAAAGCACGACGAGGCTCATCGCGTCGCCTTGCCTTTCTCCGCGAATGGGAGTGTCTCGGAGGAGGAGGGCAAAGCGCGAGCGAAGAGCAGCCTGCCCGGAGGCGCAAGATCGGGACGTCGGAGAAAGCTAAGGTTGTGCTGTTTGAGACCCAATTTTGAGTGATTTGTGGGAAGAGAAAAAGAAAGAGGTTTCTGACACTGTGTGGCTTACATGATGAAGTTTTTAAGAATAATCGTACGCGAACATAGCTTGTATAATTAAATTATTACTAGTACTGTTTTATTTGTAATGCTTGTGTAGCAAGGTTTGGACTCAACATTGTAATGGTATTTGAAAGGTTTTTGCATGAAAAAATATAATCCGACCTGCCGGATTCGAACCAGCGACCTAAGGATGGCTTTCAGGTGTTACCTACTACAGTCCTCCGCTCTACCAACTGAGCTAAGGTCGGTTTTGAAATAAAGTGGGTCATTATAGTATATTTAATTGAAGAAGAGTCCAATTGAGAATTGAGAAAGTGTAATGCTTGTTTGGCTACTGAGAAAATTGAAAGGAAGATCAAATTGGAGTTGTTGTAAGGTTGAACATAAGAGGATTTACTAAATATGGGAAGAGAGAAAATGTTTTGATTTCTTGGTGTCTTTTCTCTTTGTTTAGTTTTGAAATTGCTTTTATTGATGATGGAGAAAGATGTTTGAGAAACAATTTTTTTCCAAAGACTGGCAAATTACTCTTGTTATGCACAAGCAGTTTCGAACAAATGACTAAATAATTTTAATTTTACCACCATTAGTTAGCGTATTGGTTGGGACATTAAAAAAAATTGCTTTCAGAACCAGGGTTCGAATCTCAATTTGTATCGATAATTTTAGGTTTAGAGATTCACAACAAAATATAAGTAGGTAATTAAAAGCTCACAAATAATTAGAGGTGGACATAGTTTCAGAACTGACCTAACCCTTTTTAGTAAAAATATATTGATTTTGACCGCAATCAGTTGGTTTTTTATTTTAAATTCTGGCTTGCTTCGTAGTTTGAATTAGACGAATTCGAATTCAATTTGTAGTAAAAACATTAAATTTGCGATCATATAAAATAGTATTGAAAACCGAAATGTAAAGTTTACAAACAAAATAACAATAACAGATAAATAGTATACGTGGGTGGACATGTGGCAACACAAACCGGTCAAGTTATTACCGATTAACCGATGATTCTGAATTTTGAGAATAAAAATCGAACCAATATTGAACGGTTCACTCAAACCGAGCCATTGGGTTTTTTTTTCCGGGTTCAACTGATTTTAATGATTCTTCAATCAGGTGGATCGAATTGAGTCCGAATTCGCCTACCGATGAACAGAGCAAAGCTATGGAGTCCTCTCTCCTCCGTTCTTCGCAGAGCCCTAGCTTCACCTTCCACTTCTCGTCCATCTCTCAATTCGAATCTGTTTCGCTCCAATCCAGAACACTCTAGATTGCTCTCCCTCTCGCTCGCCAGGTACGATTTTCTCGAGAATTTCAGATTTTCCGGGAAAGGCCTGTGCTCGCTCTCTCCCGATGAAGCTAGGGTTAGATGCTGGAACTGTGGCGCGGCGGCGTTTCTGTTCTGCGACTCTTGCCGGAGCATCCAGCCGGTGGATCGGTCGGTCGATTACTTCCAGATATTCGGATGGTGAGTGTTTGGTTCCTGAGAAACAAGCGAAGAAAGAAAAAGATACAGTTTCTATGTTTTTGCTGTGTTTTCCTGGAAAATGGGAGGAAAATTATTTTAGCCTAACATTGTTGGTGATTGGTTAAGTAACTTTTTTTGTGCTGATTGAATCATTTGCAGGGAGAGGAAGTATGGAATTGAATTTGATAGACTGGAAGGCAAGTACAAAGATTGGCAGAAGAAGTTGCATCCTGATCTAGTTCATTCGAAATCTGAGGTTTGTTGTTAAGTTGTTTTGAACAATTTGAATTGGAAGAGAATGTTGTTTTGATCTCATGTATGTATGTGGGTTTAATTTTTATGTGCTTTTGTTAGGAAGAAAAAGAGTATGCTGCAGAGCAGTCAGCCCGGGTGATTGATGCTTATCGCACACTTAGGAGCCCTTTGCTGAGAGCAATATACATTGTGAGTTGTGTGACTATGCTCGAAGATTATGCCTTGTGCGCTAGGATCAAATTTATGTGCTTGTTTACTTGGGTTGTGACATTGCTTGTGTTAGATATGGGTTTGCATAGATTGATGCATTAGAAGATAGGGTATGTGTAGGTAGTTTTTCACTACAAATTAGTAGCTGTGAATTAACTTCTTGAAAAGGTCAAGTTAGTAGTGGGTTGCATGGATTTATGCATTGTGCAATGTTCTGAAAATCCCCGACTTGTCCGATTAATCCTTAAATCCGATTAATTCCCAAAAGGCCTTCTCCGACTGACTAGCGCCTAACATTTTTTAGAACACTGTACATTAGAAGTTAGGGTATGTATAGATAGTTTTTAACTATAAATTAGTAGGTATGAATTACCTTCTTGAAAAGGTTGAGTTAGTAGGTATATAGGCAGTTCCATTTCCTGAAAGTTTATTGGGCGTTTTTCTTACAGCTGAAGCTTGAAGGTGTCGATATTGACGAGGAAGAAACAATTTCAGAACCAGAGTTGCTAGCTGAGGTAATTTTTCATTTCTATTAAACTCATATTTTGTTTACAGGTTCATGTTCATTTCCATTTGATTTTCTTCTCTCTTTTTTCTTTCAGTGTTTTCACTCTTAGTTTCTTTAGGGAAAAGTATATACTCGACTTATACACCTATATCGTGTTTTAAATGAATGTTAGAAATACTTATTGATATTCACATAGCTGTGTTATCCACATAGACGCGTGTGGAATGAAAGTGCTTGTGGTGGGCAATATTTTGCTGAGGAACTAGGTGGAAATTACGCTTCCTTCATTAATGCTTCCCATTTAGCACATGTCTACGAAATATTTGGTTTTCTGCTGAAACAATAAACTAAATTTGATATTACTTCGCCTGTTCAAAAATAAATGTCCATTTTCCTTTTGAGGAAGTGAATCATGCATGATTTGCCAATGACATGCTAGCATCTTAACTAGTAGGAATACACGGGCATGGTGCAAAAGTAGAGCATAACTCCACTATTTTTTTTTTGCTAAACTCAATGGAGACTTATTTTTGATGGAGGGAGTAAGAGTTCAGTACAAATATATGGTTATTTTGCTTCTAACGGACTTGTTTTCTTGGATGTGTGTGTCTTACTTTTTCCCGAGTTCAAAGCAAATTGATTATCTGAAGTAGTGCTTGAGATTTTTTTCTTCTTACTTTTATGCATTTCCTGCTGTTTCTGGTCTGGTTGCATATTGGGACAAGAACCTTCTGGAAATGACAATTTATAAATTTCATCTTCCTGGTAATGAAAAAAGAGGCATTCGTTACATTTGTTTTCTTTTTCTGAACCTTGCAGATTATGGAAATCAGAGAAGCCGTTGAAGATGCAGCGGGGTCGAAGGAATTGAAGCAAATACAGACTCTGGTATGACAGAGCCGTTTATTAATATTCCTATACTTATCTTGTAGGGCCAGGCAAGTGGTTAATTCATTGATAATGGCTAAGATGTTACTGTTAGACACTCAATGTTATGGTTTGAGTTCGACATAATGCCCTCGGTTTTTGTATACCTAGGGTGTTATGTTATTATCCTAACTAAAAGTTCTAAAGCAAACACGAGTTACATTACATGTCCCCAGACAGTTAAACAAAAAGAATAGTGTTCAAATAGTAGTAGATTCCTATTTGTGTTAATTTCAGTTCACATGAAAAATGATTTAATTTGTAAATTGTTTTGAAGCGTGCCAATTGGGTTTGCATGATCACCGCCTTATGTTGCTTTCCCTTTTCAATATCTATGATGCCAGATGCAAGAGAAACTGAAACATTGGGCGAACTCATTTGCAAACGCGTTTCAAAGTCGTAAATTTGATGAAGCGGTAGCTTCCATTCGGAGAATGAAGTACTATGAGCGAGTAAATGAAGAAATTGTGAAGAAGTTATAAATATAGGTAACATACTAAAAACACTTTTGACATATTGTAGAATCGGGGTAATGAGATTTGGGTTTATTCTGGGAGATTTATGTGTTTTGTCTGGTGAAGATTTACTTTACTTTAACCTTACGTATTTAGAATCCTATATGCATGCATTACGAGATTGGTATTTTCCTTCCAACCCATGAATAGAAACATATCATTGTATAGGTCACAGGTCAAAAATCAAAGAGGATTGATTCCCTTCAAAATGAATCAGCACTTCTCTTTTGAGACTGTAGTGTATAGACTTTGGGTCGGTTCATCGCCATGATAAAGGAAATAAAATACAGACACAACCATGTAGATGCATGCTACTTCACAGGCTTTCTGAATAATATCCGCTGAGCCATTGAGTTTTAATATTAGTACCCATAAGCGCTTGGAAGATTTTTATGAGCTCGTTTGTAAAATAAATGCCAGGCTGGTACTTATTTGAATATGACATTTTCTCTTAGTTGCAATCCTTATTTTTTACCCGTCTCATTTGCAGGATGATTTTATGAAGATGATAAGGACAGCTTTTGGCCGTGCAAATCAAACAGAGACTATAAGTCACTCAATAATCCAACGAATCCATGTTTTGTGGAGTTTCGTGCCAGCAAAAGCTTAAATATGTCCGGCTACTTCACTGATTCATTTGGTCTGTACCTGAATAATGACATGTCAAGTGTTGGAAATTTTGGAATAAAAATTTATCCTTATGTGTGTTGTTATAGCTGTATAAGTAATTTATACACTGGTGAGAGTGAGATGACAGTGGCATGTCCCAGATTTAGAACATTAATTTTCAATAAGATGCTAGAGTTGCAGTTCATGTTTCTGTTATGAATATGATCCTTCTGAGAGTGTTCATGTTTGTAATTTGTTTGCAAAATTTACATGCATAAACATATGATTTCCCTGGACAAAAAGGAATCAGAAATGTACTCTGGGCTGGGCTGGGGTGTGATTAATTAAAAAGTTCCGACCTGCCGGATTCGAACCAGCGACCTAAGGATGGCTTTCAGGAATTACACCCACTACAGTCCTCCGCTCTACCAACTGAGCTAAGGTCGGTTTGAAATACAAAGGTCATTGTTTATATTAGACATGTATTTTAAAAGACAAGCTAGTCAAGTCGATGAGAACTCAAATTTAATTGGAGAGTAAAATAAAAATTAATCAGATTTATATCTCTATCAAGTTTAACATAACTCAGATTGCTTGTTACTCACGAGACGGTCAACATGTAATCATATTTATATCTCTATCAAGTTTAAATCGACTCAGATTGCTTGTTAGTCTTGAGACGATCAATATATAATCAGATTTATATCTCTATCAAGTTCAAATTGACTCGGATTGCTTGTTAGTTATATTAGGCAGTTAACACATACCGAATGTTATAATTTGCCTCATATAACTTACTGATTATTGTAGAAATCTTTTGTGTCAGTTCTATTCATCTATAGTTTAGTGTTTTACTAGACTGCGTGTGAATTATGAAATTGAGTCATATATCGTGCCAGACTCTAAAAATAAAAGAACAATTTTGTTAGTTGGATTTGTTCCAACTTTTTATATACACTATTTTTATTTTAAATTTTCTCTCCCTCCCGCAAGCCATAGTTTCACCGGACTTATGATGGAGCGGCGGAGCCACGGGAAGGCGAGACTCACTAGCACATATTGGGTCGGACTCTGTAACTAAAAGATCAACTTTATTTTTTTTATATTTTGAAATCAAAGCATTTCTATTCATTTAATAAATTGGGTGGGACAATCTCGGTACCAATAGGTTAAACATATACAAGAACACTTAGTCTACAAACTACATAATCAAATCTGATAAGTTGAACCCAGGACTTGAGTCAAAAGAAGCGAGTAGGCCCCGAACCACTGGTGCACACTTAGTTGATAAAGATCAACTTTATTAATTTAGTTTGTTTAAGATTTAAAAATACAACACATTTATATACTTGATTGATTGAAAAGGCCCATTTACAAAACAGAAGGATCCAAGTGGGCCGTGGAAGAGGCCCATTTATGATTTTTAACAACCGAAACTATAGAACATATTGTGGCGCTGTGTTAATTGGTGCCTTGTGTTGTTTGTCTCAGCACAAGGCAACAAACAAAGCGTCTCCAACAGAAATAACGGTAAAAAAAAACTCTTCTCCTCCTCCCGCTCGCTCGCTCGTCTCCTTCATCGCCTCCTCATTGTATCGTTCCCTTCTCCAAAAACCCTAATCCCAATTTCCCTAAAACCATCAACACATTTATGATTTTGCCCATTTTTTTGGGTTCAATTTCATGTACATTCATAGATTCGCGTGAGATTAAGGGTTTCTGGAATTTTCCTCGGTGATTTGGGGATTTAGGATTTGCTTGAACGTACCTTTCCTGGTTGTTGAATTCTGAGTTTCTGCTTGTACGTATACACATGATTTGTATGTGTTTATAAAGTCTGGGAAGCTCTTCTTCAATGATTTTCATCTGAAGGAGCTCTGCAATTTCAGGGTTCTTATTCTGGTTGCTGTTGGTGTTGTATTTTCAAAATTAGGGTTTGGTAGTATTGGTTGATTTGGGCGTTTTAGTTTTGGACACCTTCATGCCACACCCTTTTGGGGGAAACAGAAAATGGGGTTGTGGGTTTTGTTGTGTGATGTGTGATAGAGCTCTTAGCTATTAGCTCGGGCGATCCGATGGGAAATGTTTGTGCTGGGACTTGTAGTTGTAGATGTAAGGGCTGTGCTGGGTTCAGGAAATGCAATTTCTGTGCTGGGTTCAGGAAATGTAATTGCTGTGCTGGGTTCAGGAAATGTAATTGCTGTGCTGGGTTCAGGAAATGTAATTTCTGTGCTGGGAAGTCATTCGGGTCGATTTGTACCTCGTGTTGTCGACCGAAGAAGGAGAAAAATGACGACGATAATGATGAGGAAAAGGCTGCTATTGCTCACTCCGAGCCAGCGCGTTCTTCGCCCGTTCAAACCAAGCCACCCGGACAGGAGCGGATAGTTAGGGATAGTCCAGAATCGTCAAGATCCTCAAGTCCCGTGGAAAGAAATGGCAAGCAACATTCGGTGCCAACAAGTGCCGAAGAAAAGGCCAAGCAACATTTAGTGCCAACAAGTCCTGTGCCAACGCCCTCACCACCACCACGTAGAGTTGAGGAAGAGACTAAACCTGCTGCGTCGCCAGTTGTAACGCCTGTTGCAATGCCAGCAACACAAAGAGCTGGTAGAGATGATAACACAAAGGCGAGAACATCGCCCGAGTCCTCTACTTCTGGAAGCAGTGGAAAAACGAAGAAACCCCACAACGTGAAGAGGAGAGCGGGGAGCGCGGGGCTTCAAGAGGGCGTGCTGCAGACGAAAACGGGCCCTCTCAAGGAGTACTACAATTTGGGGGAGAAGCTGGGGCAGGGCCAGTTCGGGACAACCTTCCAGTGCGTGGAGAAAGGAACCGGGAAAGAGTATGCTTGCAAATCCATCGCGAAGAGGAAGCTGACGACGAGAGAGGATGTGGAGGATGTGAGGAGGGAGATTCAGATAATTGACCATCTCTCTGGGCACCCCAATGTCATTACGATCAAAGGCGCTTATGAGGATGCGGTGGCAATTCATGTTGTCATGGAGTTGTGTAAAGGAGGGGAGCTTTTCGATAGGATTGTTGAGAGGGGGCATTATAGCGAGAGAAAGGCTGCTGAGCTCTCGAGGGTTATAGTTGGCGTTGTGCAGTCTTGTCACTCGCTCGGGGTCATTCACCGTGATCTCAAGCCTGAGAATTTTATTTTCGTTGATGGGAAGGAGGACTCACCGATTAAGACCATAGATTTTGGCCTCTCTGTGTTCTTCAAGCCAGGTATGCCAAAACAATACACTTTTTTCTCTTGCTTTGTGTTTCTTTAATTTCATATTCAGTATACAGCTTCTGCTTCTTGTGTTGATCAAATGAGATATTGCATAAATTAGTTGAAAGAGTGACTTGGAGAAAAAACTTCACCGATTCCTTTCAGCATATCATTATATGAACTCTATGTTTAATTGCTCTTTGTAGCGCAATATTTACACTATTTACATGTACTGTTCTCCCATAATTGATTGCACTGACTTTCATCTATAGTATAGAAGTTATAATATCCTTCTGAAAAGGTAAATGTTCCTTCGCATGGAGCTAATAATGATTTTTGGGCATTCATTAGAAACTGTTGTTGAATAAGTAAAAAGGGAAAATGGCAAAATGGTGATGCATACTATCACATTTTTGCAAGAGGGTGTTGTGTACTTTGTTAATGACAACAAAGTGTTGAAATTTGAATTTTTGTACAAAATATGTATATTTGTACAAAAATGACGAAATTTCCCATGCAATTAAGAATTAAGATTTCTATAAAAAAAATTAACTAAAAATTGAATTACAAAATTTGATTATACAAGTTTTAGTTAAAGAATATTTTCAGAAAAATATTTTATTTAGTTTTTTTTTTAAATATTAATTTTAAGGCAATTTCATCATTTTTGTACAAATAAACACGTTTTGCACAAAAAATCGAAGTTCGTAGCACTTTGTTGCCATTATTAAAGTACACGTCACCCTCTTGCAAAAGTGTAATAGTATACAACACGTTTTTGCCATTTTCCCTAAGTAAAAGGATCCATTTAGAGAGCGTGTGACATTCCTGAACAGAGAGAAGACAGATTGTTTCAGCCCTCGTTTGTGAAAATAGGTTAGGATTGGAGCTGCAAGGAGGTGTCTGTGATTGATATATAGTACCAAATAAGCTTTTACAGTGGCTGATGAATTATCATAAAACCCAACATCAAGCAATAACAGTGGTACGAGTTAACTTTACTGCTTATCAATCCGAACGACAAGAATACATGTGCTCGTGTTATTCTCATTACCACTGATGAAATTTTTGTGTAACATTATGATTATGCACTGTCAACTTCTCGCCATTCAACATTTGCAATGTTTACACTTAATCTGTATATTAGCCTAAACAATAACAAGAAATATACAGGGGACATTTTCCATGATGTTGTTGGGAGCCCGTACTACGTTGCTCCTGAAGTTCTGAACAAGAAGTATGGTCCGGAGGCTGATGTTTGGAGTGCTGGTGTCATCATTTACATTCTGCTATGCGGCGTGCCCCCGTTTTGGGCAGGTACGAATATTTGAACTGCCTTCAGATAATCGTATCATCGATACAATCATAACAATTAGTCTTTTTGTTCTTGATGCAGAAGCGGAGGAGGATATATTTGAAGAGGTTTTGACCGGCAGGCTTGATTTCTCAGAAGATCCTTGGCCTGATATCTCTGAGAGCGCCAAAGATTTGCTCAAGAAGATGCTTGTCAGAAACCCCAAAAAACGCATGACTGCTCATGATGTTCTTTGTAAGTTTTTTCCTTCCATCTCCTTTGAGGAAAATTTGTTTCAGCTGTTATCTTGTATTTTCACATCAAACCAAAGTTGTCGTCATAACAAGAAAGATTAGTTCTCCATAATTAACAGAAACAAAATAAGTGATCATAAGAATAATTGGTTTACGTGGTTCACCATCAATGTGTTAAACTACGTTCACACACAGAGGAGAGAAATTCTTATTTAGAGAGTTCGGATCGCAGAATCACCAAGTCAGTTCGATCAGGATACAGTAAGTAACCAGGCTATAAAAAGTGTTTGACACTAGTCGGGCGGAGAGGGCTTCTGGGGATTAAACTTGGGATTAGTTGGAAATTAACCAAATTTTAGGATTAACAGCAGGGATTAACATGGGATTAATCAGAAAAGTTGGTGATTTTTAGAACTAACTACAATCAGACCCTAAAAAGAAAAGGGAAATAGAAAACCCTGACACAATCCCTTAACCCTGTGATTCATTCTCGATTCAAGACATATTTCAACATATACAAATTCCCATTTTAGGGGTTTTTGAGCGGTTTTGACTCCTGAGTTGCTATAACCTGTTCATATACATGTACGAAACCTCTGGTCTTTCTATGGTTATTGCCATGGCCGCTGCTGATGACCTTTTATGTTATTTTCCAGGTCATCCTTGGATTCAGGTCGACGGGGTGGCTCCGGACAAGCCTCTAGACTCAGTGTTGAGACGCTTGAGCCAGTTCTCTGCCATGAACAAAATCAAGAAAATGGCTCTCAGAGTAAGTGTTCTCCATAAAAACATCAAGTAGTTGCATTTAAGCTGTTTCATTAACATTGGCTACTCTTTGATGCATCGTAGATCATTGCGGAGAAGCTCTCTGTGGACGAAATAGCTGGCCTGAAAGAGATGTTTATGATGATAGACACAGACAACAGCGGTCAAATAACATTCGAAGAACTCAAAGCAGGCCTCAAAGCCTTTGGTGCTAATCTTGACGATACTGAGATGCGCGATCTCATGAAAGCTGTAAGTACCATCTTTATCGTCTCGATTACAGTGTTGTAAAAGACGATATAGGCGCTAGAAGTATGTATAAGAATCCAAAGATATGGGACTAATCAGATTCATATTTCTCTATTTTTTTATGTAAAAAATAACTTTTATCAGTATAAAACGTGTATGTTAGTATAAATTAAGGACAATTACAAAAAAATGTGTCTTAATTGTATGTCACTTTTGCGAAAGGGTGATTTGTTGTTTGTTAATGACAAAAAGCTGATGGGTTTGCATTTTTTTTGCAAAATGTGTATATTTTTATAAAAATGATGAAATTATCCATGAAAATAAAAATTATTATTTTAAAAGTTTTTCTATTTTTAACTAAAATTTGTATGATCAAATTTTGTAATTATACTATTTTTAAGTTGAAATTATGTTGTAAAGTCTTAATTCTAAATTTTATGGGCAATTTCATCATTTTTATAAATAAAAGTACACGCTTTTTGCAAAAGATGCAAACAACACGACATATTTTTGCCATTAACAAACAACACAACACCCTTTTGAAAAAATGTCATATAATATGGGCATATGGCACATTTTTGCAATTTCTCTGTAATTTATTTTAGTTTTTGATATGTTCATCATTCAGAAAAACAAAATTTCTAAAATTACATTCCCTATACTCGCCTAACCGACTTAAATCATCCGATTATATGAAATCCTATCTAAGCCGATTTGTAGAATTCTTATACAATGCATTGTTGGAAACTTGCAGGCAGATGTTGATAACAGCGGCACGATTGATTACGGAGAGTTCATAGCTGCAACGCTGCATCTGAACAAAGTCGAAAGAGAGGATTGTCTATTTGCAGCTTTCTCGTATTTTGACAAAGACGGGAGCGGGTACATCACTCAAGACGAGCTCGAGAAGGCCTGCGAAGAATTTGGCATCGAGGACCCGCGATTGGAGGAAATGATCCAAGAAGTCGATCAAGACAATGTGACTTTTCTTTCTATCAGCAATACCGCTAACATGGAGATTATAATCAACTATTTCATGTTTATTACAACTTACAAGAACTTTTTTGCACAAATGTGTATTTTGGAGCTTACAATTTGGTTGATTTTTTCAGGATGGTCGCATAGATTACAATGAGTTTGTGGCAATGATGCAAAATGGGAACTTTGATTTGGGCATGAAAAGATTTAGGGAGCAGAAATGATTTGGATACGGCAAGCTTTTAATTAGTTTTCGAGTAATACCCATCAATTATTCTTTGATTACATGTACTTAATTGTTAATGATTGTTCATGTATAAATATTTAAAATAGTAAAATCTCAGTTGAATTGATTGTCTAATACATGTGATTATATTATTATTCGGGATAGAAATGAGAACGAGTTGAGCATCGGGTGAATTTAGTGATCTCATCAGCCATCCCATTGGATATGGATACTAAATTTTCATCATGTTTGGTGTAATGGAACGGGTTCAAAGTGGACTTTGTAATCTCTACCGCATCAGATTAGGGATACCAGATATGTCATGCTCGGGTATTGTTGCTCTCTATAATTTGTACGAATGACAATGAAGCGACTTCAATGATCACATCCCTTAACCCATCAGATCTAAATATCATGTCCTTGATAAATTTTGAGTATTTTATCTCTATAGGGATGACATCGAGGTGAATTCGGAGTAGATTTAATGATCTCATCTCTCATCTCATCAAATTAGGATGTCGAGTCTCTCTTCAAATTCAGAATATTTCATCCATCTATAAAGATGTTTTCAAGACGATTTTGAGATGAATTTAATGATCTTGTTAGCTTGTAATCAAGTGAGAACCCACACCTTACATGAGAAAATAAGAACTAATAATAATCATTGGATCATAAAATT